>PVIJ01008104.1:65334-76922 GCA_004024925.1 Scalopus aquaticus
CACCCGGCTGGGGAGAATCCCATATGGTGCGGCAGACCTCTCCTGCCTCGCCCGCTGCTCCCCTCAGCAGTGTATTTCTGGTCTGCCTGTTCTGCTCCCCACTCTGTCTCTGGTGAACCCTCTCACCGCCCCACGCCTCTGGCCTGTACCCCAACTTGTATGTATAAATAAAAAATAAATCTAAAAAAAAAAAAAAAAACCCAAAGTGTGTTCACAATGTAATTTCTTTGCCTTTGTCACAGTGTATAATCTCTAACATCAAGGCTATGACTCAGAACTAATTTCAAAACTACAGGCTGTAAATGGGCTGTAAAAATAAGATAAAATGTATAATTTTCAGAGTTCTAGGACATAACTCTTCCTGTGCATACCACAAAGGTCAAGATTTGAAAGTAGCAGCTGGGTCTTTCTGTGTTCACACAGAAGGTACTCAAGGAAAATCTTAATTCAGAGCCTCATTAGGAAGAGACCTGGTTTGATGCTCTGCAGAGTAAGAGCAGAGAAGAGGAGAATACAGAAGCTATGACAAGTGGATGTGTTAAAGCAGCAGTAAGAGACATCATTAAGCAAAATGATATGAATATAGGAATATTATCATTTTTCCAATAAACTAATATTTCAGGAGATTTCCCATTTTCACTGCAATTTTGAGCAAAAATACAAGAATACTTTTAATTAGTTGATATAATAATGTTAGCTACTTCCATAAAAATAGGTTTGGTCGCTATAACCTATGGTATATTTTAATACTGAATAAATGCATAATTTTATCTTAACTCTCTAGATACATGTAGACAAGTAAAGAACTCATAATGTTTCCTCCATGTTTAGACTCCCTGTCTCTACCTTTGTAACTGGCGTCCAGAACAGGAACATTATAAACCCAAACAAAGTTCTAAGAACATTACAGAGCTGCCTCCTAAACATGAAACAAGCAAAATGTTTCCCAGGGAAGGGAGTACCTGCAAACAGTTGTCTACGTTAGCGCTGAGCCCAAGTCACCCCATTGCCTAGATTTTTATAAGCTAACAAAAAAAATTAATCAATTACAAGAACAAAGAGTAGGTAACTGTTTTTCCTCACCCCTGTACATTTCACCCTGACACTTGCCAATGTGTGAATGTGTCCCCCTCTCAGGGCCACACACCAAAACTGCCTACTGCCTCTCACCACTGCTCTGCATGAGCAGCAGGCTTTCAGCTGGAAGAGAGAAAGCTCCAGAATATAGGCAAGAAGGCAACAGCTGGAAAAGTCATTGAAATATAATACTGATCCCAAAATAGTCATATTTTATTTTGAGATTTATAAATGGTTAATGAAATAGAATCCACCTTTGGGAAATAATATTTCTCTATGTCTAATTATAACCCATCTTCCCCCAAAGATTAAAACAAATGGTGCTGTGCTGTAAATCATGGTTGTCACCTTTAGGCAGGTCTGGAGCTTTTCTCTCTAAGCTGTTGGAGTAGACAAACATCCCCAGTCATGAGAGGTCTTTCACTCATCTTCTGAAAGAAAGCAGGAAACGAAGGAGGGGTCAGGGTTAGGGAACGATGGCAGCTTTGAGAACTAACACTGGCTGTCTCCAAAGTGGCAGTTCTGAGCTGTGGCTTTAGGGAGACTCCCACTTCCTCAACTTCATTGATGAACCTCCTCTGAACAGTGTTCACTTCTTCCCCACCTGTTGGCTGAAGGCCAATGTCTGAACATGCCTCAGGTTGCTGGCCTCTTGGTGAGCTCAGCTGCCCATTTGGTGGTGTGCAGACAAAGAGTTCCACTGTCCTAATGAATCATTCTGGCTTCCTGTTCATAGATCTACTAAAGGGTTCTTTCCATTTGAGATACACACACAAAAAAAAAAACATACATGACATACATATATGCATACATATGTGTACATATACATATATCTGTATTACACATATATACACACATACACAGAGAGCTATATCAGTATAACTATATCTATGTTTATACACACATAACTAAGTTCATTAAGCATGAGTTCATGCACTCCTTTTGTATGGTCATTCAGCAAGAATTTATTGCATTCCTGTCAAGTGTCATGCACTTTGCCTGGTACTGGCACAAATACAATGCACAAAATACATGGGCTTAATCTTTTGCAAACAGGTAGAGGGGAGAAAATGACCTTTTAAGCCAAAATAATTATTTGCTTACAACTATAATGAGTGTTTTGGAGAAAAAAATAATAAGATATTGTGAAAGTATATGGTCCTTAATTGGTTTGGGAAGATCTGAGAAAGGGATCATTGAACAGAAATGTTTGAACTGAGATTGGAGATGGAAAGGCCAGCCGGGCCAGGAAATGGAAACTGGAGTCAAGGGAGAGAAAATAATGCTCCTAGCAGATAGAATAACTTTCAAAGACTTGGAGGTGAACCTGGAAATAAGCATGGAACTGAAGCAAACATGGATGGTAAGGCCAATGGGCACCATTGGGTGATACTTTGCACAACTCACACTGTCTGCACTGAGAGTGGCTCCCTACATAGTTTCAGCCAGCAGAATGGAGTACAGTGAGAGTAGATGAGCAGGAAGGCAAGCACCTTGATTATGGAAGGTTTTTTGTGTCCTTAATAGTGTGTTTACCTTCGAGGAAGAGCATATCATGGAGAAATAAACTTACTCTAAACTCATTTTTCACATATATGACAAGTGATTTTGACAAGAATGCCAGGGTTACTCAATAAGGAATGGGAAGTCTTCTCACAAACGAGACTGGGAAAACTGAATATCCACGAGTGAAGAATGAAGTCATCTCAAAGTGGATCGAGGACATAAATATCAGACTTAAAACAAGCTTCTTAGAAGAAAATATAGGTCAAAATTTCCATTACATTGGATTTGGAAATGATTTCTCAGATATGGTGACAGTAGAGGCACAGATAACCAAAGAAAAATAAAGAAATTAGACGTCATGAAGATTCTTTTGTAAATATAGGTAGCTACATGGAGATGGTATTGCTGGAAGCTGGCCAGCTTGCATGTCTGGAGTCATTCATGTGTTCCTCTACAGACACAGCAGACCAACATCTGTCTGAGAGCAACTATATTTAGAAGAGCCAAGAACATAATGATCAAGATCCCAAAATGGAGGAGAGACAGAGTAAAAAGAAATTAGAAAGAATAAAAAACCTGACATATATAGTACTACCAGGATCAACATTGGGTACCCGCCCTTCCTCCATCCAGACTCTCTGGGATTCCTGCAACTTGCTAGCCTACTATAACAAAAAGTGTTCATTTCCCTGAAAGATCACTGACTGTGACTGAAGTGCAGTTTATGGTGCCCAGGGGTGCTGCTGATGGCTGCTTTTGGCAGACCTGATAAGCATTTACCCCTCCCCCAGACTTCTTGAGCTTCCCACTCTTACTATCTTACTATAGCCCAAAGAGTATAAATTGCCTTGAGAGATCACTGCCTGGCTGTGAGACATGTGTGGAGCAAACATCATCTAGGGCTGCTTGCTGTTAGCTTCAGCAGTCCTACCACAATCAAGGTTGGGCAAGTATATGGATTACAGTTTCCATTGGCATCTGCTCATGGCCCAGGTGCACAGCCCTCCAGTCACTCTGCTTATGCCTACACCTCAGGCAAAAGAACCTGCCTTCAAAACCTGTGGATATCAGAAATAGGCTGCAGCTGAAAGGTTTGGAAATTGGAGTCAGCCCTGATCATAGAGGGACAGCAGGTACTTCCTTTGGTTCAAGTGACTGTATGGAGGTTTATACCCTTGCTCTACTCCAGCAACTTTCTCACTCAAAAAATACCTGTTCCCACCTTAAAGATGAAGTTTTTGGCTCACCATCCCGTGCCAGTTCTTCAGCTCCCAGTCATCCTGATTGGTAACAAAACTTCAAGCAATGCAAAAATAGAAAGCCCAACATCCAAAGTCAATAACCTACACAAATAACTTGCAACTTTCAATTCTAAACAGGAGGGCTGGGAAAGAAAACTTTTCAGTTTAATCCGCAGAAATACAGAGAGAGCACCAAACATAATGAGGAGGCAGAAAATTTTCCTCAATTAATGGATCAAAACAAAACCCTGGGAAAAACAATAATGCAACAGAACTAACCAAACTACTAGATGAAGATTTCCTGAAATTAGGTGAACAATGGATAAGCAAAAGAAAAATATGGGAAAACAGAAATCACAGAGATAAAGAACTAAAAACTCAAATAAAGGGGCTCAACAGCAGATTCAATGAGGTAAAGGAATGAATTGAACAAGATGGAAAAGGGAATAGGAAAAATCTTTAAAAAAACAGCAAAAGGAAAAAATAATTTTAAAAAATGAAGACAACATAAAAGTCTTATGGAAAAGCATTGAGAAGAACAACAGTCCTGGTTTGGATCATGGTGGCTCCAAAAGGAGAAGTGGAAGCGGATAGACAGAAATTCTATCTGAAGAAATAATAGCCTAGAATTTCCTCAAACTGGGGAAGAAAACAGATATCCAGACACAGGAGGTTCAAAGATTTCCAAACAAAATAAACCCAAACAGATGCACACTAAGATATATCATAATTTACATGGTGAAAACTAAAGGCAAAGAGAATTTAAAAAGTAACTAGAGAGGGGCCTCTCTTGTGGTGCAGCGGTTAAGCGCTGCCCTGTGTCACATTAGGCAGCGGCGACTCTACTTCGAAGCCCGGCCAGGGAGATTCCCACATGGCATGGCAGCCCTCTCCTGCCTCGCCTGCTGCTCCCCTCAGCAGTGTATTTCCGTCCATCTGCCTGTTCTAATCCCCACTCTGTCTCTGGTGAACCCTCTCGCCGCCCCCTGCCTCTGGTCTGTACCCCAGCTTGTATGCATAGATAAATAAATCTTTAAAAAAAAGTAACTAGAGAATAACAAAGAGTAACATATAAGGGAGCCCGTCCACCCCATAGGGCTACCAGTGGATTTCTCAGCAGAGACCTTGTAAGCCAGAAGGAAATGGCATGATATACTCAAAGTCATGAAAGAAAAAGACCTTCAGACAATAATCCGCTACAATTTAGGTAACAATCAGAAATGAAGGAGCAAGGAAGAATGTTACAGACAAAGAACAGTTGGAGGAATCCATCTCCACTAAACTGGACTTGCAAGAAATATTATAATGAATTGTGTAAAATAGAAAAAAATTCACTTAGGAGCAACAACAACAAAAAAACAAAATAAATGATAGAGGAGAGAAAAATGGAGATTAACAGAAGGAGCTCAAGATTAAGTCTCTTTCAATTTAACGTAGGTGATAAGTATAGAATCCTGTAATAAACCACATGATAACCTCAGAACTGATAACCTCAGAAAAAAATTACATAGACTAAACAAACAAGAAGATGAAAGTTGAATACAAACACTACATAAAAGGAAGCTATCAAAATACAAGAGAAGAGAACAAGAAAGGAAATAAATAACAGAGACAAATCACAAAAATACTCAGAAAACAAAATTAATACATTTTTGTCAATAATGTCACTAAATGTCAAATTTGACTTTTAGGTGTCTTGACATAGATTTGTCTGTGTTTATTCTCTTTGGGGTATGCTTTTCTTGAATACTTAGGTTAACATTTTTTTTTCCAAATATGAGAAATTTTCAAATATATATATTTTTTAAAGATTTATTTATTTATGCATACAAGCTTGGGTACAGGCCAGAGGCATAAGGTGGAAAAAGGGTTCACTAGAGACAGAGTGGGGAGCAGTAAAGGCAGATCGATGGAAATACACTGCTGAGGGGAGCAGCAGGTGAGACAGGAGAGGTCTGCTGCGCCATGTGGGAATCTCCCTGCTGGGCATCAAACTCGCATCACCACCGCTGACATCTCCACAGCGCAGCGCTTAACCGCTGCGCCACCTGGGAGGCCCTCAAATATTACTTATTTTCTTGAATACTTTTTTTAGTCCCACCCTTTCTCACGATTTGAGATTCTAACAATATAAAGATCAGGTCTTTTATAATAGTACCATAGGTGCCTTAGATTATATTCAATGATTTTCAGTCCATTTTCTATCTTTTGTTTAGATTAGGTCATTTCTATTTTTCTGTCTTCAAATTTAGCAATGCTTTCTTTGGTCTCTTACATTCTACTCTTGATCTCATCCATTTCAGTCATTGTAAACTTTAGATGGAAATTTTGATTTGGTTCTTTATATCTTCTTTACTGAGACTTTCCATTTTTCCCCTGGTATTTGCTACTAGTCAATAAATTTTTAACATGTTTGTAATTATTCATTGAGTAATTTTTATTATAGCTACCTAAAATCATTTTCAGATAATTCTGACATCTCCATATTGGGTCTATGATTATTTTTTTAATTTGAGATCTTCCTGGTTCATATAATGAACAATTTTTTATTTGAGATTTAGACAATTTTTTGTATTATGTTGTAAGCTTTTGTTTTCTATTTATATCCTCTCTTTTGATAGTTCTTCTGCTACCATTCTGATGTGTGAAGGCAGAAATATTTTTCCTACTAGGTGGGAGTGTAGTCCAGGTTCTTCACTCAGCCACCTTTAACACTCCAGAGGGGGGACCTCTCATTCCTGCTGAGCATGGTAAATGACAAGAGAGAGCTAGAGATTATGGGTTATAAAAACACAGGCAATAGAAATATTGCATCCAACCAAGAGGACATTTTGCAATTAGAATTAATTGTATGGATTGATATGACTTGGAGTTATGCAGGTAACATAGGGGAATACATGACTAAGTGGGCACACTCACACACCAAAGTGTTTTACCTTGGAGCTGAAGTTAGACTTGTGTCCCTATTAAATCCTTACAAAGTTGTTTTTGTTCTTGCTTTTTAATTTTAACTAACTATAAAGCATTGTATTACTCTCTACTTAGATTTAAGTATAAAATATTTCAGGATATTTTAACTTGGTAACTATGATAGTTTTGGTGTTGCGTGTTATTTTAGTGTTCATTGCCCTCCTAATGCTTCCTAAGGAACCATTTTCCTCCACTCATTCCCCCAACTCCTTAAAGGGACCAGGAGAGAGCTGAGGACAGGCTTGACTCACACTAGAAATGAGGCTCTCAGTTGAACTTCACCTCATTTATCACTCTTTAGTGTCCACAATCTTGAAAACACATCTCCATCTTTCCAGCAGGACAACAGGTGACCCTTGTCAGATGCCTTGTTGAAATCCAGATCTTTTTACCAGTTGCAATACTGACAAAGTAGGAAAATAAGTCAGTCTGTATAAAAACATGTCCCTGAAAACCATGATGGTTTTGATGATCATTTCCTTTCTAAATATTTGGAAATTATTTCTAAACACTGTTTAAAATCTGTACCAGTCTTTCAAGTCTGTAATTGGTAGAATTCTTTACCAACAGGGATACTGGAAATTCACTTCCCATTTCCCACTCCATAAAGTCCAACAGTTACCCACAGTAGATCAGTGATCCTCAGCGCCCATTCATCCAACAAATATTGGAAAGTTTTATCAAACGTGCATAAATGATTTATTTTGGCCAAGAGGTTCAAACTCATGGGATAGAATTTTCTTTTATGATCTCCTTTGGTTTTGATTTCCTTTAACAATATTTATATGTTTTACCCTTCCTGTCCAAAATGATTTGGTTTGGTGGAGGAAATTAAGTGATCATAGGAATGAATGTGTTTTGTTTTCTGTTTATATTCATCAACATTTCCTCACCGACCTTTGACAGATCTGCTTTTTTAATCTCTTTGATTCTTTGAGACCAACTTTGTAAAAGAATAAGTTTGTTGAACTGAAGTGTGAACCTCGGTTGCATAACTGATGACCTTGGGCAGGAGACCTGGCTTCTCTCAGTTTCATCTTCTGCTTTGAAAAATAGAGAGAAGAGAATGACAAAAGCCATGATGTCATTATAGAAATGAAAAACAGTCTGATTCTAAAGCCATCCAGTAAATGCTAATTCATAAAACTTTCTTTTTAGTTTATTTGGCTAAGAGCACTAACATTTTTCCTAATATTTTGTTCATTTGATACTGAAATCATCTTTAAAATGAACATCATATGTCCTATCATTCTTTTATATCCTTGCTTATAACTCAGCTGTCTAATTGTAGGTATATCCTTTTTATATCTGAGTTAAATTTAGAGCAATTTAGAAAATGTGGGTAAGTAGCACAGTGTTTGGTTAAAAAGTCATACACAATAAAATCTAAAAACAAGCTAAATGAAGTGGAATGTATAAAACCATACTCTTATTAAAAAAATATTCAGAACAGTGCATAAGACCCCTACCACTCAGAACTGAAGATTCCTCAGATAAGAGAATCAGGATGGGGAGGGCTCAGGACTTTTGGTTCCCAAAATCTTGGGTGGTGATCACATTGTAATAACTCATATGTTATTCATTTATATTATTGCTATGTTTGTTTGTGTGTGCCATGTCTCACAAAAAGGGTTTCCTTGTGGTTCCAAAAGACTAATTAAAATACATGAAATGTGTGAAGATGGATGCAATGAGCATAATTTTATTACAAACTTAGAAAACTCTCATTAAGTTTATTTTTCTGTTACTTTGAACACAAAGGACCATAAGTTAAAGATGATGCAGATTGTCCTGTCTCTTAGCAGCCTTTATTATCGGAGTAAGGGCTTCTCTTGCTACACTCACAATTACTGACTGATTTCCATATAGCTGTCCCTTGGTGTCAGTGGGCATGTTACTGGGAGTCTCCATGGTTCTGTGTAGTGAAAACTCTTAAAACTTCCCCATCTCTGTCTTGAATGCCTTCTCTATTCCATTTCCAAATATCACCTGTGCATCCACCCACACACAAATCAGTCTTTCAGACAAATAAATCAGTGCTATATCAGATGCAATTTTGGACAACAGGAATAATCAATGCACCTCTTTAAAACTATGACATTTCTTTTCTACTCCTTTATTTTTTAAACTTAATCACAGAGATGAATAATGTCTTGTAGAACCCAATATATGTTGGAATAATGAAGAATAATAGGATGTTCATTTTTCACTGTGTGTCATAAGGAATATACTAGCAATCTAGCAAAACAATTTCTTTACCATCCACTTTATACCTACATGCTCAATCTTACAATCCCAACAGGATGGCATAGGCCCATTTTTCTTTGTTCTCCTAGACTTTATGCAATTATAAACCCTGTAAATTACCAAAGGAAAATGTCAAAGGTAGTAAAAGAAAGGCAAACAACTTTAGGAATCTGGGACTTGAAGAATAGAATCCCCACCCCTGCATCAGGAGAGCTATAGCCCTCCCGATCCTCCAGCAGGAGAAGGTAGCTCAGGACCAGGGTTCCTTAACCCCCAACCTATAGTAAAGAACAAAGAAGGTGGCCCAGCCTTCCCTAAAGAAAATAAAGCTCCAGGTCTCTTTGGTGGTGCAAGAGGTTAAGTCTCAGCACTATAAGCTATCAGCAGCCACTGCAACATAAATTCGATTACCTGCCAGGGAGCTTCCCACATGGCGCAGCAGACTACTCCTGTCTGTCTGCTGCTCTTCTCAGCAGTGTATGTCAGTAGATCTGCCTGTTCTGCTCCCCACTCTGTCTCTGGTGAATCTTCTCATCCCCTCCACACACCTCTTGCCTACCTCCCAGTTCTTCTATGCATAAATAAATAAAAATAAATCTTAAAAAGAAAAGAAAGCTCCACTCCAGACAGAATAGGTAGCTCCTTCCTGTCAAGCTCAAGACTCTTTTTCTCACCCAGAGATGCTGAAGTTGAGGGGGGCGGGTCTACCAATACTCTGCCACAGTGTCTTCTATTACCCACAAGTAGGGAAATCCTAGGGTGGGGAAGCCTTTTCACCCCAGCAAGTCGGGAGTCCTGCCCCCTCAGGAATCACAGAGTGTATGGGTATAATCAGTAAGAGTGACAGACACAGCAAGTAGGCCTATTAGTCCTACCACCTCAAGGATGCGCAAAAATGTGACAAACTGTTTATTTTTTTAAGATTTATTTATTTATACATACAAGCTGGGGTACAGGCCAGAGGAGTGGGGCGGCGAGAGGGTTCACCAGAGACAGAGTGGGGAGCAGAACAGGCAGATCAGAAATACACTGCTGAGGGGAGCAGCGGGTGAGGCAGGAGAGGTCTGCCGCACCATGTGGGATTCTCCCCGGGCGTCGAACTCACATAGCCGCTGCCGACAGCTCCACAGCGCAGTGCTTAACCGCTGCACCACCAGGGAGGCCCAAAACTGTTTATTTAATAGACTTTACCTCTCAAAACAACTTTATGTTTACAGAAAATCTGAAAGAAAGATTTCCCATATATCCTCTGTTCTTATAGCCTCTCCCATTACCAACATCTTTTTTTTTTCAACTTTTTTATTGTTATTTTTATCTTTTACATTTTGTTTTCCCCTTGGGTAACCCACCACCAATTCACCCATGACCCATCACCATGGTCCCTTGTGCCCTTTTCTACCCCATTTTGAGCCCTTGTCCTCTCCCTCCCTCTCTGGGTGTCTCTCTCATATTTGGTTCCCCTATATCCCTGTTATAAGTGAAACCATTCGATGTTTTTCTATTTCCTTCTGGGTTACTTCGCTGAGCATATTCCTTCTAGTTCCAACCATGTTGCAGCAAATTGCATGTGTTTATCTTTTTTGAATGTTGAATAGTATTCCATCGTGTATATGTCCCACATCTTCTTAATCCAGTCATCTATTTTTTGGGCATCTGGGTTGTTTCCATACCTTAGCTATTGTAAACAGTGCTGCAATGAACATACAGGTGCATGTATCCTTTTAGATTATTGTTTTTGTGCCCTTTGGGTATATTCTCAGGAGTGGTTTTGCTGGGTCGTATGGAAGCTCCATTTTAGCAGTTTGAGGAATCGCCATACAGCTTTCCACAGTGGTTGGACTAGTCTACAATCCCTCCAGCAGTGTAGAAGTGTTCCTTTTTTGCCACATTTTAGCCAGCATTTGTTGTTGCCTGTATTTTTAGTGTGGGCCATTCTCACTGGTGTGAAGTGGTATCACAACGAGATTTTTTTTATATATAATATATATTTTTATTGTTATTTATGTCTTTTACATTTTGCATTCCCCTTGGGTAGCCCACCACCAATTCACCCGTGATCCATCTCCATGGTCCCTTGTGTTCTTTTCTATTCCATTTTGTGCCCTTTCCCTTCCCTCCCTCCGGCTCCCTCCTCCCCCCCCCCCCCCAACTGAGTGTCTCTCTCCCACCCGGCCTCCCTATAGTCGTGTTATAAGTGAAACCATTCGATATTTTTCTCTTTCTTTCTGGCTTATTTCACTGAGTATGATCCCCTCTAATTCCATCCATATCGCTGCAAATTGCATGTGTTTATCTTCTTTCCATGATGAATAGTATTCCATTGTGTTTATGTACCACATCTTCTGGAGCCAATCATCTATTTTTGGACATCTGGGTTGCTTCCATACCTTTGCTATTGTGAACAGTGCTGCAATGAACATACGGGTGCATGTATCCTTTCGGATTAGTGTTTTTGTATCCTTTGGGTAAATTCCCAAAAGTGGTATTGCTGGGTCGTATGGAAGCTCCATGTTTAGCAGTCTGAGGAATCGCCATACAGCCTTCCAT
>PVIJ01008105.1:0-76817 GCA_004024925.1 Scalopus aquaticus
AATGCATAAATAAATTTAAAAATAAATAAAGTTGGAATTCGAGGCTTCTAGTGTTTCAGAGCAGGGATAGGAAAACAGAAACCTCCAGAATCTGAGACCCAAAGTCCAGCTCTTAAGGGAAGAATGGAAAGACCAAAAAGTGAGCATCAGACTCGGCAGAAGAGCAGATGAAGATGAAGCCTACCTCTTCTGGAATACTGAAAGGCAGATAGTCCCTGATTCCTGAAATAGGGGAAGTATAAAGAAATGAGATCCAGTGTATCCGTCAGGAGCTTCCTGTATCTGTATCTCAGGAAGGGGGGGGCGGGGGTTCAAAGACTCCAGATAAAACCTGTCTTCCTTCTTCATAGATAAGTCTAGAGAGTCTCCAAGATCTCAAATAAAATGGACTACATAGTGTGGAAATCTAGGAAGAAATGGTCTCAGACCTCAGTCAACTCGGATAGATATTCCAAGTGCCAACTCGATGAGGAGGAAGGAGGGCCTTAGGAACACCTAGTGCCAGGGTGAGACGAGCGATGACAACACAGGAGCCAGGCAGGATGACGAAAGCAAAGATCTACACTGACACTGCATTGGGCTGGGATTGGAGAACCAGACTCCAAAAGCTTGGCCCTCAGTCCTTGTCTTAGCAAGGAAAGAATTCAACGTCGAGACCTTAGGCAGAAAAGCAAGAAGTTTATTATCATATAAGGAGAAGGATGGGAAAGAGCTCTGAGCGGAGAGGGAAACTGAGCATGTAGCTGCCACAGGACAGGAAATAGGCATATATGCTTTATTCAAAAATGGGGGGGTGGCTCTGAGTTGTGTCTTCTTGATTGGGATTCATGTCAGTTCTTCTCCGGTTGGTTTTGACCATTCATCATCATCTGGGGCCGGGGTCTCCTTGACTGGCTGACATTTGGCTTTGGGAGGTGCTAGCCTTGGTCAACACAGGTGTTTGCTTTTGGGGTGGGCCAGCCTGTGGAATTTCCTATTTTTCAGGCTGTTCTCAAGGCTGAAGCCCCACCGTGGTTCTAACTGCCTACATTCCCAACTTCCTCCAGTACCATGGACCCCAAACCCTAGAGGCTACTTCTAGTGGTCTAGTCTCATAGACAACCCCAAATTCAGATCCAGAAGCCCCAAGCTTAGCAGAACTAAGTTTCTATAACCAAAAGAGAAAGGATATTATCCATAAACATTAAGTAGAGGGGCTGAGCAAAAGGCTGCACTTTACCAAAATTCATCTCCTTGCCTTCCTGGGAGTACTACTCAGCCCCGTTTCCTAGGTTCTCCTTTGCCCCCCCCCTAAAAAAAACTGTCTTTGGCTCTATGAAAAGTGATGAGGAGTGATGTGTGCCACAAACGGTCGTGGTCCTTAGAAATTGGCCTAGTCACACCCTAGAAGTAATTAATTTCCACACGGAATGAACTCTCCTCCCCAAAAGAAGAACACTATCAGTACAATTTCTGCACTGGCAAAAGGCATCTTTTTCTGCCTGCTTGCATCCTTGCTAGTGTCTTCTCCCTTCCTTTCTTCTAATAAACCTAAACCAATTGAATATAGGGCCTCCCTGGTGGCTCAGGGGTTAAAATCAGCTATCAAGCTATGGGCAGCCACTGCAGCGTGAATTTGATCCCTAGCCAGGGAGCTTCCCACATGGTGCAGCAGACCTCTCCTGTTTCACCCACTGCTCCCCTCAGCAGTGTGTCTCAGTAGATCCTCCTGTTCTGCTCCCCACTCTGTCTCTGGTGAATCCTCTCACCTCCCACACCCACCCTGCACCTCTGGCCTACACCCCAGCTCTTGTATGCATAAATAAAAAAATCTAACAAAAAAACTAATATAACCGAATATAACCGAACGCCTTTGTCTCTTTGGCAAACTAGCAGTGTGCCTCTGAAAGGGGAACTCTGTCGAAACTTTTCTCAGTGGTAACCCAAGGACCAGGCTCACTGAACCCACATCTCATCAAAACAACATCACCTCAGCCATCTTAAAGTCACTTCCCACATCAGAAGACCTCTTGCCATCAGACCAATCAGAAGCCAAGTGAGTATGACTTCCCCACCCAGTCATTATACACAACCTCCAGTCAGCCAATAGGAAGATAGGAGGCCAGGCCTGCCTGATTTCCATGGAAATCTCTGGCAAGTTGGAGAGAGTTTGAGGCTCCTGTAACTGCATCCAGATGCCCCAATGAGGGTGTTTGAGGGGACGGGGAATTTATGGGGGGACAGATGGGGGAAGAATTGAAGGGGAGCTAGAGGGATGTTTCATAAGGGTGCAGAGAGGGAGTTACAAGTATAGAAGTATTTAGAGGGAGAACTGGTTTAGAACAACGAGGCTGTTATAAGTGGACTGAGGGTTTCAAGGGTCAGGAGGCTGGTTATAGAGGTAGAGAGAAGGTCTTAGAGGGAGTCAGCAGGCAGAGGGGACACAGATGAGGCTAAGAGTCTACAGGGGCCCAAAGAAGGTCTTAGAGGAGCCAGATGAGGGGGAAGACAGGGAGGGGAGGAGTTAATGAGTGAACAATAAGGGCCATTGCAGGACTATGACAAACTCTTAGGACAAAGTGAGGGCTATTATAAAAGAGAGAGCTAAGGGAGACATTAGAAGTTGTGTAAGCTGGAGTTTTATTAAGGGGCAATGAAGGTTTTATAGATGAAAAGTAAAAGTGTGAAAGTGTTCGGTAGGGCCCCCTTAGTGAGGTGTTTTGTAAGATCAATGAGAAGCCTCCTCTGTGGGACCATGAGGATGTTAATTGGAACAAATTATGATAGTGGGTCGGTTGAGATTTTAGGAAAGACAGAGTTATCAGAACCGGTAAGGGGTATTGGGGGCACAGTGGAAAAGGGCCAGGAGAGACATGTGGTGGGGTTCTGGAAAGCAGGGGGCCAGAGATCAGATTAGAGCAGGCAGGGATTCCAGGGCAGGAGGAAGCAGGGTAGAGGCTAGGATTTCTAAGTGGTAAGAGAGATAGGGAGAGGAACAGGTGAGAGTTTCAAGGAGTCAACGAGAGTTTCGAAGGGGGTTAATGAAGAATTTATGGGAGCCAAGGAGAGGTGCATGAGCAGGAAAAGTAGCTCAGAGGGGATATTAGAGTCCAGAAGCCACACTGAGCCATAATCCACTCCCTGCTCCCAGGTGTTTGAATTTTTTCCTGACAAGCCGCCCAAAGACTACATGTGCCTGTCAATTTTCGCCTTCCTCCTGTGTTTCCCCATCGGTATTGTAGCGCTGATCTTCTCTCTCCAGGTGCTTATCTGTGTCCTGGCAGTCCTCGCCCCCTGCCCGCTCTTCCTGCCCTGACCCCGACTCAGACCTTCCTTGTTTCCCTCCTGTGGGTTTAAGCCCCCACTCCGGTCCTTACAGTTCCACTGCTTACCTCCAACCAATCATCCTCTAAGTCCATCTATTCCTGTTCCCCTTTCCCCTACAAACTCAGACAAGGCTCCTGAACAGGTGGAATGACCGAATCTCAGCAGTCGAGACCTCGTACCAAACCTTCTACATCGCAATCACTGGGATTACCCTGGGAAGCATCATCACATTCGGCTTCATAGTTTACGTCATGGTAGAGTTTTTGTTTCGGTAACTTCTCTCCAACCCATGAACAAACCATCAAATACATGCAACTGTGTGCTCCTTACCTGTACTGTAAGTATACATTTGGGCCAATTGGGACACCTGCTCTTTGATGTCTGGAGTGTCAGGTATTACCACCTGAGCCACCACCCTGGTGTCACTGATGGGGGAAGGAAGGGACAGCTCAGGTTGCCCACTGGACCAGAGCTCAAGACCAACCCTCAGGCCCTCTGCAAAAGGGGTCCCAAGGAGAGATGCTAGGGCTCTGCTTCCCAGGGCAAACTCCCCTCCTGTTCATATTTTCACGCCACAAATCTACTATGTCGACAAAAGGCTTTCACTGTGCTGCCTGACTCTGGGGACGTGGCAGTAACCACCTCAGACCCAACCCCATCCCCTTATAAAGCAGGGAGCAAGACAGACAAGGATGGTTGAAAGTGGTCCAGTCTGATGCAGCAAACACAGGGAGGTGAGTTGTGGGTAAGAGGCCAGACTAAGCTGGGTTCAGAAAGTCATTAGCTGTCAGAGAACTGATTAGAATTCAAACCAGGTCATGATTATAGAGCTTCTATAAGCAGTTACGGTTCCTTTCTGTCCCCCACTCACCACCAAGCTTGAGATTTATTCATCATTCGGCAATACTTCCTGAGCACTTACAAAGTACCAGGCACTCAACTAAGAACGAGGAAGACAACAGAGCAAAATATGAGTAAGACATCTTTCTAATGAACCTTACATTCTAGCAGTGGATAAAAAACATAAACAAATAGACCTTAAAACAAACAAAATCACTTCAGGTGAATGCAATAGAGAAAATAAACAGGGTGATGAGTGAAACTAGTGCCAGTGCTAATGGCTGGCATAATGGTTAGTGGTTAACAATGCCACCACTGATAATGGTCTATAAGAAGTTAAGCGAAGAAACTGTAAGTGTTTTGAAACTTACAGCAATTTGACATTGCCGTGACATCCAAATATACGAGCAAAAGACTTGTCTTGCTCAGCAAGGTAGAGACCAGAAGAATCTATCCTTACAGACTAGGGAGATTTAAAAAAAATGGGTCCTACATGACACCCACACATAGTCAGATGCCATGGGTGGTGGGCAATGAAGAAGGTATATTGTATATTTCAGTAGGTCAAAAAACAGATGGTGGGCCTCCCTGGTGGCGAACAGGTTAAGTCTCAGCACTATGAAGCTTTTGGCAGTCACTGCAGCACGGGTACGATCCCAGGCCAGAGAGCTTCCCAGTTGGTGCAGCAGACCTCTCCTGCCTTGCCCACGGCTCTGGCTCAGCAGTGGATTTCAGTTGATCTGCCTGTTCTGCTCCCCACTCTGTCTCTGGTGAATCCTCTCACACACCCCCACGCCTCCGACTTACACCCCAGCTTGTATGCATAAATAAATCTTTAAAAAGACATGTTTATTTCACACTCACAGAACCTTATAATGTGGGCATTTCTGGTGGACCATGTATTAAGTCAGAGATTCAGTCTCCCTCCGCTTGGTGATGCCACTTCTAAGAACTCAGACCCCTTGGATGCAGGCATAAAAAGAATGGAGAATCCCCATTTGTTTCTTAAAAGTTTTGGCCTGAAAGTGAGCCTGTGTGCACTGTTGGTGGAAGGCAAATTTGTACCACCAGTATGGTTGTTCCTCAACAAATTAAAACTATTACATGATCCCGCAGTTCCACTTCTGGGTATACACACAAAGAAAATGAAATCATCTCTGGCTATTCATGGCAATAAAGGTTTCATACCTGAAAGCAGAGTGGTATAAGTTTAAGAGGGCACTTCTACCTTGGCCCAGCACAGTCCTTGACCCCCATTCCTCATCCTGCTCCCACTTCCTCCCTGGGTTCCCAGCTTTAATCTCACCCAATCTCACTCTCCCTTCCCCCATTTGTTTATTCAACATCTGTTTAGTCTCTGGACACGGAGAACAGAGTGGTGAGCTGTGCAAGCTTGCTGAAGGAAAGGTCCCTGGATGTGGCCATTTCTCCTACTTCCAAAATGCATCCAAGTCGCTGTCCTAGTCTAGGGGGCTCTCCAGAACTCCGATCCCGGTACCCAGTCGTTTCTGGGGCACCCCACGGACCTGTGTCTCCTATTGGCTCATTCCTGCCGCTGCTTTTTTATCATCCCTACTTGGTGACAAGTCTATGTCCCTCCTGAACAGTGAGCTCCTCGCGTAGAGACTGGGGTTGTCCCGACCACTGAGGTGTCCCCAACACAGGGTCGGCCCACGTTACAAAATGGTAAAGACGAAGGAAGACCTGTCTCGCATCTGAGACACCCTGTTTCAAAAATCAAAGAGCAGTATGTTTAACCAGACGAGCATCTCCTCGCCTAGTTCTTGTCCTCCTAGGATAAAATCCCATTTTATCAAGGGACAAACCCAGGGAGGCATGAAGGATCCATTGCCTCTAGCAGGCAGTTGGTAGTGGCCGGAAGGACACGGAAAGCAAGTGGGCTCCGTAGTTTGTTCGCGCCCGTTTTATCTCCTCGCAAGGGAACCCATACGGGAGGAGCTAGGCCCCGGACCGCGCAGAGCCAGGGCCCCGCGGTCTGCCCGGCAACATGTGACGTTAGTTATTTGCTCATGACGTCATCTACGGGCGCCACACTTGAAGAGGGCGCGGGAAGCGGTGGTCTCGGCGCTGTCATGGAGTTAACGGAGCAAGTGCGGGAATTGGGTTGCTGGGCAGTCGAAGAGATGGGGGTACCCGCAGCCGCCCGACCCTCGGAATCGACGCTGCGCAGGTGAGAGCCCCTCTGGGAATGAGGTCTCCCCACCCCGGAGATAGAGTCTCCGGAACCGAGAACCCCATCCCTCAGTGAAAACGCGCCTTCCTCCCCCGCACCCTCTTGCTCCCGTGAGGGGACCCCTGAGAGTCCCCGTCCCTTGAGTAGTATATTCTGGGAGAGGATCCTGGACTGAGGACGTCTGGGTGAGGACGCCCTGACTCTGACCCGCATGCCCCCGCCCTCACCCCCACCCCCTGCCCCTTGAAGCCGCCAGAGCGAGCTCCCTGGCACCACTGAGGATCCTTCGGGAGGATCCTTCCTATGTGGAAATAGGATCTCCATGGTAACACTCCCCTGCAGCATTCCCACCCAACCCCCACCCCCACCCCTAACCCCCAGCTAGTGTGGAAGCTCCAGAGTAAGCAAAGGACAGCCTATTGGAGGATGAATCGGTAGGAGTGCTGACCCCCATCTAGAAATGAGAGAGTGTTTCTGGCCTTACACGTCCCACCCCTAAAAGTGCCCGGAGATAACCCTATCCCAGAAGGAGTGTAATATACCCCCACACCCAGTGAGAAGCTCTCCCTCTCAGTGAACTACTGAGGCGGGAGTATCTAGCCCCAAAAAGTATGCATCCTCTATCCCGCTAGAAGTTTACTAGAATTCCCTAGTAAAGGCCTTCCTCACCGCCACCTTCCTGGGATTAAGGATCCACCATCCTTTGTGATGACCCAGACATACCGTTACTCTTCCCACAGGCTGTGTCTCGGCCAGGGGGCTGACATCTGGGCCTATGTCTTGCAGCATGTGCGCAGCCAGAGGTGAGCCACCTGCAGGAGGGAGGCTGTGGCGGGGGAAGGAACACGGGCCAGTCCCACAGTAACCCCTCTTCCTCTGACCTCTCCACTCTAGTACTGTCAAGAAGATCCGGGGGAACCTACTCTGGTAACTGGTCCGCAAAGTTTTCCCCTCTCCCCCAGTCCCGTTCAGTCCTGACCCTACCCAAGGCCTCACACTTCCTGTCTCCCCCTGAAAGCCTTTGTCATTTGCTGACTCTGACTTCATTTCCTCAGGTATGGCCACCAGGAAAGTCCAGAGGTGAGAAGCATGTGCTTCAAGATTTTCTTTCACCCCAAAAAGGACATAAGTCTTCTGCTATAGGCCCAGCCTTGTGCTGGGTGATGCTGGGGAGGGACCCTGGGTCATAACACAGCCCTGATCCTTGCACTCACAGGCTTTCTCGTCCAGGGAGAGACAGGCATGAGCTGGAGGTTGTGGGGGAGGAAAGGGACATGGCTGTGAACCACTGAAGCTGTTGAGGGGAGATGAGACAATGTTTGAGAGAGATACTGAGACCAGTGTGAGACCCAATGGGTGCAAGGGCCCAGGTGACACATAGGGAGACACTTTCAGGAGACCTTGGGACTCCCATATGTGCAACTCAGTGGGGAGATGAACTGGGACAGAGATGTGCTGTCAGTGCAGAAACCGGACACTAGGGTAGGTGAAGGCAGTCCTCAGAGGGAGGAGGGGCCAGTGTTTTTCTGAGCCTAGAGTTTCAGACACAGAAACTGCTTAGGAAAAACCCTCTGCTATGCCCCTGGGCAGGTGAGGAAACTAGTGTCCCACCGAGGGCAGTCAGGTCAGACCAAGCCACAGCCAGCGTGTGCATCTGACCCTGTACCTAATCCCACCAGGCACATCGGAAGCAGGAGCTGGAAGCCACTGTTGCCCACCTGCGGGCAGAGATCCAGGAGTTAGACCAGAGCCTGGAGCTGATGGAGCGAGAGACCGAGGCTCAGGGTGACCCGTGGGGCTGGGTAGATGGGCAGCAGAACAGGGCTGAAGGAGGTGCTGATGGCCATTCCTGGTCCCCCAACAGACACGGCCATGGAACAGGCTCTACAGAGACTGCGAGAGACCCAGCGTCGTGCTCTGCTCCTTCGGGCCCAGGCTGGGGCCACGCGGAGACAGCAGCGCAGGCTCCAAGGTCCCACGCAGCAACTGCAGAATCAAGTCAGGCGCCTGCAGGACATAGAAAGGTGAGCGCAGGTGCCAGGACCAGCCCTCACGGCCTGGGCAGACAGCTGTTCTCCTTAGCGTCCCCAAGGCTCTGTCCTCACCCCTTCTTGGGTTCCAGAATTCTGAACTCCTTAGGATTTAAAGTCTGTGAGATCAAGAAATTTCATCATCTCAGCCACCTGTGTTTCTAGTGCCTCGAATGGTGCCAATGGTATATCGATTTATTTTCGGGGAGAAGGGGTGACAAATTTCTTAACAGACTGAAAAAGCAGAGAATTGAGTCCCATACATACAGAATTTTTTATGCCTTCTCTTTGTGTTAATTTCTTTATCTTTCTTTCCGTGTATCAAAGTTTTTTGGTGCCAGGGAGATATCTAGAACACCAGGGCTCGGGAAAGAATAGGAAGTGAGGGATGACCTTGCCCTCCTGTGGCTTACACCCCACTGCAGAGACAGGTGGGGTACTGGGAAACAAACCAGCCCTAAGCTGCTGGTAGCGATGAGTACTGTGAAGAAGAGGTGCTGTGACAGAAAGGGGGGTGCTGCTAATCTCGGCGGTAGGGTGGCCGGAGGAGGTCTCTCTGAGGAGGCAACATTTGAGTTGGGGGAGGAGTTTTCTGCAAGAGCAGAGGCCCAGGTGAACTTGGCCTGTGGGAAGAACACCCAGGAAGCCAGTTCAGTCTAAGTCTCCCGGGCAAGAGAACAGAGCATGAGGTGAGGTTGGAGGGGTGGCAGATAGCTGGGGAACACTGGAATTTACTCTAGGCTGGACTCATGCCCTGGCTTGGCCGCTCACAGCTGTGAGCCCCTGGCCGGGGTTTTTAACATCTTGGTGCCCCTGCTTCAAACACCTGTAGAATGGGGCCTGCAGGGAATCCCTTCCTCGTCGAGTAGGAATGGTGATTAGGTCAGTTAAATCACTTGAGGAGAGTTTTGTGTCACCACCGTCATCATTCTGAGTGGGACGGGAACATAGCACATGGTCCGTGAGGGTGTTGAGCAGAACAGGGATGACCTACCTGAGGTTAAGGGTCATTGGCCTCTGGGCAGAGCACAGACTGCAGGGTGACAGCAAGGACGGCGTGAGGTGGCTGATGCAGCCATCCTGCCGGAAGACGGCAGTGCCCTCGTCTTGGAGGTGACCCCTGAGTTCAGGCTCAGCGACCCTGTGACTGGCCTTACTACAGCAGGAGGGGACACAGCCCCAACTGCTCTCCCCTCTCCAGGAAGGCCAAAGTGGACGTGACCTTCGGACACTTGACCTCAGCAGCCCTGGGCCTCGAGCCTGTGGTCCTGGTAAGAGTCCTGGGTCATAGAGGAAAAGGTGGGGAATCTCCAGTCAGGTGGGACCCCCTCACCTGTCGCTCCCATCCTTTTCTTTCCAGAGTGATGTCAGAGCAGCCTGCAGCCTCCGGGCCCAGTTCCTGCAGAGCCTCCTGACGCCTCAGGCTCAGGGAGACAGCAGCCTGTGAGTGTCCTCTGCCCTGCAGAGAACCCGGACTTTGAGGGGAGTTACTCATCAGTTCGTTCTCCGACTCTGAGCCTCTGGGCTGTATCACCCCAGGCCCTGCCCTCAAAGGGCTCCCAGGCTGGGGAGGCAGGAGGCAGGTCCGTCACAGATAGGAGCCGCCCAGGTGGTTCGGGCTGGCGCTGGGTAGGGAAGCCTGAGAGCTTCTGGGACCGCAGAGGTCCCTGCCTACGCAGGAGGTGGGAGCCGCGGTCCTATGAGGAGGCTTAGCGAGGGTAAAGGTGGAGTGTGTGCCAGGTGAGGAGGCCATGCACGGGAAAGACCCCAAGGCCGGCCAGTCGGTGCTGGGAAAGCTCCAGGCCGGCAGGCACAGATGGGCTTGGTTTTCTCAGTATAAATGGGGACAATGGCAGCGTCTACCTTCTGGGGCGGGGCAACCATTAGAGGGAGAAGCCACGTGTGTCCTAACGTTCTCTCCCCTCCCCGGCCCCACAGCACCCCTCGAGAGGACCACTTCGGAGCATCCTACCGGCAGTGGGTTAGCTCAGTGGAGGTGAGGGAGCCTCTCGGGAAAGGCCATATCCTGTAGCCCCAGGGGACCTAACTCGATCCTGCCCCTGGGCCCCTGCTCGAAGCCCTGCCGCCGTCCTGCCCTGACTTCCCTCCCCCACAGACACTGCTGACAAACCACCCTCCAGGCCACATCCTGGCTGCCTTGGAGCACCTGGCCGCGGAGCGGGAGGCAGAGATCCAGTCCCACTGTGGTCAGGACGGGCTGCAAGAGGCGGAGACAGCCAGGTGCGGGCGGACTGCTCCCAGTCAGGGCGGGCGGCAGGGTGACCTGGGACAGGTCGGGAGTGGGCACGGTGGCCTGCTGATGGGGCCGCATGGAAACCCAATGACCAGTGTGGCCAGTGGATTGATGTTGGCTACGCCCAGGGCCCAGGCAAGCGGACAGGGCTCTTCTCTCAGCGATTTTGCCCTCCCACTCCAGGTCCCAGGTCCCAGGCCAGTCAGACACAGACCAGGCCTTGCCGCCCATCGGACATCTCATCCAGGTGACCCCAGGCCCCGCCCCGTGCTCCATCCTTGCCCGTCCCAAGACCCACCCAGGCCCTTCTCCCACGCCCAAGTACCATGCCACCCTGACTTTGGGCCCCTTCCCCAGGAGGGCTGGCGGACTGTAGGTGTTCTGGTCGCCCAGCGGGGCCCCCTCCTGAAGGAACACCAAATCCTGACCCAGCGCCTTCAGGACCTGATGGAGGAGATGGAGAGCTGTACCCTGGGGGCCAAAGAGAGGTGAGGGGGCTCCCCCAGCAGAGGTTTCGGGCCATCTCTCTCCCAGGGACTCTGGTATTGGACTTTTTCTGCCCCCGTGGCCCCCCCTCTGCCTTCATCCTCTCCTGGTTTGTCCCCTACGCGCATGGCTCCTCATGCATCCTAGCAGGTGCTGTCCCCCCAGCGTGTGTCTTAGTAACCTTCCTCTCCTTTGCTCTCTCCTGCTCACACCCCAGGCAGGCATTGGTGTTGGAGCTCCAGAGCTGTGGCCTGAGGGCAGAGCTCAAGGCCCTGCGTGCCCAGAGCCAGGAGCTGGAGGAGGCCGCTGGGCAGCAACAGCTTCTGCTGCGGGAGCTACAGGCCAAACAGCAACGGATTCTGCACTGGCGCCAGCTTGTGGTGAGAGGTGGGACCTGGGTGGAGGTGGCAAGGCCTGAGAGAGTCTGGGAGCTCCTGTTGCTCTAGACCTGGGCCTCCTGGGGGCTGGGGGAGCCAGAGAGAGGCTCCCAGGGTGAGACTCCCAAGAAGAAGCAAGTCCTGTGCAAAGGATGGGCAAGGCCAGACGTGGGAGGTGGAAGGAAAAAGCCCATCTCTGTGCCTCTGGGTGCCAGGAAGAGACACAGGACCAGGTCCGCCTGCTCATCAAGGGCAACTCAGCCAGCAAGACGCGCCTGTGCAGGAGTCCCGGAGAGGTGAGGCGGGGGAGGCTGGGTAGGGCCAGGCCGGGTCTGGTAGGGTGGGGCTGGCTGGCCTCAGGCTGCCCTGCCCTCCCTCCCCTTCCCCACAGGTGCTGGCTCTGGTTCAGCGAAAGATGGTCCCCACTTCTGAGGCGGTGGCACCGCTGAGCCAGGAGCTGCTTCGCTGTCTGGAGAAGGAAGCCCAGCATCTGCCCCACCTTATGCTGGGCACCCTGCTGCGGCACAGCCCCGAAGGGTAAGACTGGGGCCGCTCCCATATCCCCTCCCATGGATCACTCACTCCCCGGACAGATCCCGGACCCCGTGGCTCCCGGGCGACCAGATCTCAGTCCTCAGCTGCACTCTGAGTCCTGGTCTCCAGACCCAAGGCCAAGCTCCTGGGCCAGCAGAGCCTCCCTCCCAGCCCCCAGACACCCTGAAGGCCAAGTCTTCCTCTCAGCACCCCCCAACCTGACCTTTCCCGCAGGTCACAGCCCCTGCCCACAGTCCTGCCATCCATCCACCAGCTGCATCCGGCCTCCCCAAGGGGCTTCAGCCTCCTAGAGCTGAGCCACATGCTGGGTTTGCCCTCAGGGAAGGTGAGTACCTGTCTCTGGGGCCCTGTCCTCCCACCCCCACCCCCAGCCCGAGGTGACCGTCCCTTTCCCTCCCTCCAGGCCCCAGAGCTGCTCCTCCCGACGGCCGCCTCACTTCGCCAGGAACTCCTGTTCCTCCAGGACCAGCAGAGTCTCCGGTGCTGGGATCTGCTCCACATGAAGACCAGCCTCCCGCCAGGGCCACCCACCCCGGGTAGGTCTCCCCTGCCCCCATACCCAGCTCCCTTGCCGTTTGCAGGACCCCACCCTCTGGAAGGAAACCCAGACGCACCATCGCCACCGCAGCGCTACTGTGCGCTGGATGCTTTAAACGTGCTCGCTAGTTCAGGCTGCACCACAGCCTGCGAGGCCGTGCTGCGCGCGGGGCCGGAGAGCCAGGGGGCTTAGCTGCCCGGCGGCAGAGCCAGAATTGAATCCGGGCATTCTGACATGGGGCTGTGCCCTGACCACGTCTGCTCAGCGCACCGCCTTGCCAAGTGCTCGCTGCGACCGTCCATTAGTGTCCCCATGTAGTTAAAGGCCAGGCTGTGGAGTTGGCTACTGGGATTCCATTCTCAGCCTTACCATTTCCTTGCTGTGTGCTCGCTCTGTGCCTCAGTTTCCTCCTCGATGGAGTATGCGTTGTCGCAGTAACTCACAGAGTTGCTGGGAAGACTCGGGTGACCCAAACAGCACTGAACAGTTCTAGCACGTAGCAAACGTTCTTTGTCTAGCGCGATTGCGATCATTTTGTCTGCTCGCGGTCTCTTCCTGTCCTTACCTGGAGGGAAGGGATCTAAGACCCCAGTTTACAGAGAGAAGACAGAAGCTCAGAATTGTCACAGAGAAGACAGAAGCTCAGAGTGGTCACTCATCCTTTTTTTTTTTTTTTTAAGATTTATTTATTTTTGCATACAGGCTGGGGTACAGGCCAGAGGCGTGGGGCGGCGAGAGGGTTCACCAGAGGCAGAGTGGGGAGCAGAACAGGCAGATCAACCGAAATACACTGCTTGAGAGGAGCAGCAGGCAAGGCAGGAGAGGTCTGCTGCGCCATGTGGGAATCCCCCAGCTGGGCATCAAACTCGCGCCACCACTGCGGACAGCTCCACAGTGCAGGCACTTAACTGCTATGCCACCAGGGTTTTTTTTTTTAAAGACTTATTTTTATTTATTTATGCACACAAGAACTGGGGTGCAGGCCAGAGGTGCGGGGTGGTGAGAGGATTCACCAGAGACAGAGTGGGGAGCAGAACAGGCGAATCCACTGAAATACGCTGCTGAGGGGAGCAGCAGGCGAGACAGGAGAGCTCTGCTGCGCCATGTGGGTCAGCTCCCTGGCCGGGGACCGAACTCAGGCCTGCCGCAGAGGCTGGGAATAGCTTTGTAGTGCTGAGACTTTAACCGCTGCGTCACCAGGGAGGCCCCAGGTCATTCATTCTTGGAATCACGCAGTGAGCACCCCATGAGTACTTGCTAGGTGCTGGCCAGAGAGCTCAGTGGGGAGTGAGGTGAGGGGGTTCCTGATGGTAGGAGCAGAGAGCAAAGAATCAAGGATAGATAGATGCCAGAGGAGAAATGAATCGGGGTGCCCCTAATGCTGTAGGAAGAGACCACTTTCAGGCCTCTGAGTCTGGGTCTCCCTGCCTCCCCACTCTCCACGTGAGCAGGGGGCACTCTGCGGGAACAGCAGGCACAGTCCAGGACCTGGCCCCTCGTCAGCCCTTCTTGTGGGCACCTTGGACTACAATACATCTAGAGCAAAGCTTGGTTCCCGCTGCTCTGATCTTGCTCCTGGTTTCTTTCCCTCTGTAAGTGACTCCACCCTCTTCAACCAGGTGCTTAAGCCAAAAATCCAGGAGTCATCCTTAATTCCTCCCAGGTGCCTAACCCCCTTGCTGTGAGCAAGCCCTGTGGGTCCCGTCTCCAGAGTCCCCCAACTGCCCGTCCCCTAGCTTGTGGCTCGGGTGATTCTGCCTGACTGCAGGCACAGCTGAAGAAAGGGCAGGTGTCGTGCCGAGGTCATGAAGCAAGGATGGAATAGAGTCAGGATTCAGGCCCGAAGGGTCTGGTCCCACTGCTGGTCTGCAGTTGCCCTGAGCTGGGCCCGTTCTGGGTTCGTGGAGAAGGACTAGACCCTGGCACTGTCCCTGGGGGAAATGCTGCTGGAGCACACGGTGCAGCAGTGAGGATGCTGGGAAGGACTTCCAGCAGGGCCCCGGCTGGAGGGTAGGGGGGGCAGGTGAGGTTTCACCCAGGAGTAGAGGCCACATAATGGAGACTTTGAAGTACTAGGCTAAGGATCCTGGACACTGTCTTGGGGGCACTGGGGAGCCTTGGAGTGTGTCAAGCAGAAGAGGGAAAGGATCAGGTTCGGGCTGTATTTATTTTATTTTTTTAAGATTTAAATATGCATACAAGCCGGGGTGTAGGCCAGAGGTGCGGGGTGGTGAGAGGATTCACCAGAGACAGAGTGGGGAGCAGAACAGGCAGATCGACTGAAGTACACTGCTGAGGGGAGCAGCAGGCGAGGCAGGAGAGGTCTGCTGCGCCATGTGGGAAGCTCCCTGGCCGGGGATCAAACTCATGCTGCAGTGGCTCTGGATAGCTTCATAGTGCTGCGCTTAACCCGTTGTACCACAAGGGAGGCCCCAGGTTCGGGTTTTGGAAAGACCACTCTGACTGCCATGTCAGGGGCGGATGGGAGTGGGGGTTTGAGGCCCAGTGCCTAGAAGGGAGGCTGAGAGATTAGGGAAGCAAAGAGGAAGGTGAGGGACAGGCCATAGAGATTGATACGCTGCCGGAGGAGACAAGAGGGCCTCTCCTGGGGCATGGAGGGCTTCCCCTGAGATGCAGACCCGGGAGAGGGAGAGGACCGGGAGAGACGCTGAGGTCAAGACTAGAGACTTGACTTCAAGGCCATTGGCTTCAAGGCACCAGGAAGCCAGAGGACTCAGTGCTGCCTCCTGGGTTTCTTACATGCAGAGCTGCTGCAGATCTGGGCATCCCAGGAGAAGGAGCAGAAGGAGACTCTGGGGAAGGCTCTGCAGCGACTGGAGAACCTGCTGGAACAAGCGCTGGAACGAATCCCCCAACTGCAGGGAGTTATCGGGGACTGGTGAGAAGGGAACCTTTGGGTGGGGCGGCGGGAGAGGTGAACTGTGGAACAGGTAGGACTCAGCCTGGGGCTGGGGAGGAAGGGTTAGGGCTCAGGCTTGGGGTGGGGTGGGGGGTACTGTGTCAATTGGACTGTGGTGTTTGGGGAGCCCAGGGAAGGCCTGGAGGTCCAGGCTTCCCCGTGACACCGCCCCTTTCCCCAGGTGGGAGCAGCCAGGCCAAGTCGCCCTCTCCGGGGAGCTCTGCCAGGGCCTGTCCCTGTCCCAGTGGCAGCTGCGCTGGGTCCAGGCCCAAGGCATCCTGCAGCAGCAGTGCAGGTGAAGTGGGGCTGCGACGGGAGTCAGAAGCTTCACAGTTCTTCACCCCAACACCTCCCCTTTCCACATTTGCAAGAAAGCATCATGCGACTGTCAGCCATCCACTCACATCGCTCACAGACTGGACCGCCAACTGCCTTGGCCTGTCTTCATCCCGCCAAAGCCAAGAAAATGGGATACTGTGCACCCCACCCCACAACTTCCTGAAACTCCCTTCGTCACTTTCACCATCACCAGGTGTAACAGAACATTGCGCTAGACACAGGCTCTGGAACTGAGTAAAAGGGACCAGTGTCCCCGTCTTCAAGGAGTTGACGTTCTCGGCAGGGACGTGCCCACTGACAGGCAAGCAAAGTGCATAGTCTGTGGGAAGACACTGCTATGGAGAAAAATAAAGCAGCTGCAGGAGGTATGATTTTAAAGATTTTTAATAGAGGCCTCCCCAGCAAAGCACAGTCTGTAAAGGTGGGCTCTGAGGAGGCCATGCAGGGGGCCATTTATGGCATGTTCCAAGGCCCTGAGTTCATGGGTGCCAGTTTGAGAGCCAGGGAGGCAGATTTTTAGGAGATGTGGTTGTCTTCTAGTTTCTGTAGTTTCTTTTTTCACATTTAAATCTTTAAATAATTTAGAATGATCCATATGGATCCAACTTTCTTACTTTTCATATATTCCAGTAGTTTTTATTAAAACTCTCAGAGCAGCAGTTGCCTCTGAGGAAGGAGTGGGTGGCAGGGATCCACAAAGGAGACGAGAAATTTGCCAGAGTGAGGGGTATGGGATGTGTGGGCAGTGGTTGAACACGCCAGTGTATGCATTTCTCAGAACTCATCCTGCTATATACTCTTTCGGTCTGTGCATTTCACTGTTTGAATTATTCCTCAATTTGTAAAGTAAAACTTTACCCACCTAATACAAAGTAAAACTGGGGGGGTCCATGGCAAGTTGGGTTATATCTGGGTTCTCGCCAAACCCGACTGTCAGCTCGCCTGCCCTCTCCTGCAGTGTTGTCGTTATTGAGGTGGTGTGAACAGGGGTCACTATCTGAAGTGGCTCGTCATCCTCCTGCTCGTTTTCCCTGCTCCCTATCTCCTCTTGCTAGTTTTTCTCCCAAACATACTCAACTTGCTCGGTTCCAGAAGAAATACACACATGGGTGGCAGGTTTTATAGATTGCAGTCAATTTACAAATTAGGGAGAGCTGACATTTTGTGATTGTGAACCTGTCTGTCCACCTCCTTCCTCTCTTGGCCTTCAGAGTACCCTCGCTCTCCCAATTTTCCCCATCCCTGTATTTCCCAGTCTACACATCCATTCTCCTATATGCCACTCGGTGTTCCCCTCCTCCTCTTGCTGTTCCTCACTTCCCACCCCTAACCCCGTTTAGTTTTTCTCTCTAGCACAGCTTTTAATCAACTCTGCGTTTTATCTTTCATTGTCCTCAAACTGTGTGAGCTCCAAGGTGGTGAAATCCTCTGTAAACTAAGAATTAGGCAGCCTTTCCTAAATATGATTCAAAATCCAGATCTTATTGGGGAAATATTGATAAAAACTTAAAAACTTTTGCATGGCAAAAGGCTCAGGAGTCAATCTGAAAGACCTACCAAGGATGGTACATTTTGAGCACAATGATTTGAAGTACATCAAATATGTCTGAAAATAAGTTTATACTGATACTTACACACACATAACAAAAACCCCACAACCCCTGTCTACTTAAAAAGAAAAAAAAAATCCCAAATGAGGGGACATGCTGATCCACAAAACAACTGACCAGTATTCCTCAAAATGGCCAAAGTCATTAAAACGAGGAAATTGAGATTGTCACAGCACCTAAGGAAACAAGACAAATAAGTGTAGCAAGTCATCCTAGAAGAAAGAGAGTAAGAATAGCTAAACACTAAGGAAATCGAACAAAGTATGGACTCTAGTCAGTAAAAATGGGTGGGGGGGGCGGGGAGAGACATTTCTCTAGCATTGAACAAACAACAATATTTTAACAAACTTCATTTGTGCCGATTCAGACTGGGACTTCAAGAAAGTAATAAAATTAAAGTTTCCAAGGGAGAAAAAAACAGACTAACCAACCAAAGGCAATATGTGCATCTTAGATTCTTATTTTACAATACTCTTGTATAAAGACATTTGAAACAGCGAAAATCAAACACAGGCTGGATGTTAGATTAAGAAATCCGTTTTCTTAGGTGTAAAATAGAGTCTTTTTTTCCTTTTAAATAGTTCTTTGTTAGGTATCATGAAGCATTTGTGATTGATGGAATTTACTCCAGCAAAAAAAAACTTTTAAAATAGGAGAAATTGGTAAAAATTATTAGTTAACTGTTGAGAAGATGAAGATTCATTACTCTGTATTGTGTATTTTTTTAAATAACTCTAATAAAAGATTTTGAAGGCTCCAAAAAAAAAAATGTGTTTGATGTATCCCAACGACAATGACCAAACCTACAATCGTGAACTTCAGAGCTGACACATTGAACTATCTCGACTTCTGAACGAACTATTCCTTCCAATCCAAAACAGCTCTCCTTTTTCATCTACAAAGTCTTCAGATGTCACTTCTTCCAGGAAGCCCGGGTAGGAGTCGTTTCCCCCCCAGCCCCCATCATGTCCCTGGTCTTGCTAGGAGTCACTGCCTGATGGCGTGTGTGTCTACGCCCGAGGAGGCGCCCACGGTCCGGAGGTGTCTATAACATCGCCCGGTCCTAAGACCCGTACGCACTTGGGTGTGTTTAAGAACTTCCGGAACGGGCAGCATGGGTGGAGCCTCCGAACTTTCCCGAGCTCTTAAAGGTCCGGGGCCCACCTTAGGGACGGGGCCTAGTGACTTTACGGCTCTCTCATTAGCCCCAGCTCCTCCGTAAGGCGTGGCCGCCTCTGTGCGGTGCGCTCTCCTAGATCTAGGTTCTGCGGCTGGTTCGCTTTTCCGGCGCTCGGATTGGCTTTTATGCCTCATCGACGGGCCTTCCGGGTGTGGCCAGATTCTCATTGGCCGTCGCCCCAACTGCGCCCCGTTGGCGTATGATGTCATGCCCGGCGCCCGGCGCGTTTGCTTTACGTCATTCGCGGGCGCCCACCCCGACGGAGGCAGAGGGTAGACAGTGGGACCGGTGGGGCGGCTGAGCTTTGGCGGTGGTAGCGGCGACTGCGACGGCGACAGCGATGGCCGGGGCGGGGCCGGCGGGACTCCCGGGTGCGGGAGGACCTGTGGTCCCTGGTCCTGGCGCCGGCATCCCGGGCAAGAGCGGCGAGGAACGCTTGAAGGAGATGGAGGCGGAGATGGCCCTGTAAGGCCCGCTACAGGGCGCGATAAAAGCCGTCCCGGAGCCAGAGCCATCGAGTTCTGCGGCCTCTGGGCCGCGATGGGTCCGGCATTTGGCTCTGTTATGGGGAAACTTCGGGATTGTGGGGGCGGAAGTAAGAGGGGGAGGTTGTCAGGGCTGGAGACGCTGTCGCGATATACCTGTGTTCCGGTATTGGTGCAAGATTCTGAGCTGTGATGTCTGTCCTGTCCCCCTCAGGTTTGAACAGGAAGTTCTGGGGGCTCCAGTAACCGGAATCCCAACTGCAGTGCCCACAGTCCCCACAGTGGAAGCGATGCAGGTCCCAGCTCCTGTGATCCGCCCAATTATCGCAACCAACACATACCAGCAGGTACGACTGAGCAAAGACATATAAGTCAGAGGGCGCAGTGTTTCGGTGTTTGTATACAGAAAGTTATTGACTAGTTGGCTTGTTTATTAATTAGCATGACGAAGTCATTCTGTGCCAGAGGCTGAAGACCCATTAATGACAAGGCAAACAGTATTTCTGCCCTTTGGAAGCATATATTTTAGAGCATGTGGTCCAGGGGAACTTTCTGTAATGATGGAAATGTTGTGTATCTATTTAAAATTTATATTTAAGTAGTTCGTCAGTCTAGTCACATTAAAGTGCTCAGTTGCTAGCTACATATGACTAGTAGAGAAAGTAATGAAGTCAGTGAAACACCTTCATCTCTCAACAAATAATTGCCAAGTGGTCCCAGGCACTATTCTAGGCATTAGGCATATGGCAGAGAACAAAACAGAACTCTCACTGCCTTTTAGGGGTTACATTTTACTAGGAAGAGACAAATCACAGCAAGAAGGGCAGAAGTTTACAGCACAGTCAAGGAAGGCCTTTCTAAGGAGGTGACATTTGTAAAGGATATGATAGAGGCATCCATACAGGTGGTAAGAGAAGAGCGTTCCCAGCAGGGAGTGCTGCCAATGCAGGGCAATGAGGCGGGTGCATGTTAAAGGAGCAGCAAGGTGAGTAGTGTGACCAGAGTGAGCAAGGGGGACAGTCGAAGGAGATGAGGACAGATTGGTGATAGAGACATATCCAGTAGCACCTCATGGGCCACCATAAGGACCTTGGTTTTTACTCTGAGGTGGGAAGCCATCAGATGGTTTCTTTTTCTTTTTTTTTTTTTTTTTCCATAGAAGAACTGGGGTATGGGCCAGAGGGCCAGGGACTGAGAGGTTTCACCAGAGACAGAGCAGGGAGCAGAACAGGCAGATCTAATGAAATACACTGCTGAGGGGAGCAGCGGGCAAGACAGGAGTGGTCTGCTGCACCATATAGGTTAGTTCCCTGGCTGGAGAGCAAACTCAGGCTGTAGCATAGCTATGGTAGCTCAGAGACATAACCTCTAGGCCACCAGGGAGGCCACTTTCAAATGATTTCTAATAGAGGTGATAGGACCCAGCTTAGCTGCTATCAGGGTCACTCTGGCTGGGTTTGGAGGACAGACTCAGAGGCCAAGGGTGCAGTCAAGGAGACTGAGGAAGAGACTAATAAGCCAGGCAGGAGGTAATAGTAGCTTGGACTAGCATGGTGGCATGGAAAAGGGAGGACAGGCTGGGCATAAATTCAGAGAATGCTGAATGCCCTGGGGAAGATAAAACAGGATGCTGAGAGAAGTTGCTGTTGGGAGGAAGGGAGTTTAAGGTGGCTTTAGCTAGGGCGGTCCCAAAAACCTCCCTGAGAAGGGACGTCTTCCCTGAGACGTAAAGGCTGACAGCCAGCCGCGTGCAGAACACAAAGAACAAAACCACAGGCCCCAGGGTGTGCCAGCCAAGCAGACTGGGACCAGCAGTCAGACTCCTCCCCCACCTTCCTCCCCACAGGTCCAGCAGACTCTGGAAGCGCGGGCAGCTGCTGCAGCCACAGTCATTTCTCCCATGGTGGGCGGCCCTCCTTTTGTGGGCCCAGGTAAGTAAGAAGTGGTGGGTAAGGGAGCTAGGGATCAGCAGGGTGGTAGAAGGATCCCCAGGACTCCCCTCTCACTGTGCTTTTCTCTCCCCTGCCGACAGTTGGCTTCAGCCCTGCTGATCGGAGTCACCTGGACAGTCCCGAGGCCCGAGAAGCCTTGTTCCTGCGGCGAGCAGGTAGGGGCCAGGGCACCCCACATGAGCCACTCTCATTTCGACTACTTCACCCTCTTGCTAGAATCACTGCGCTCATTCACCCTCTTCATTTCCTCCCCACCTGACGTCATCGCAAGCACAGACCTGGCTGTGCGCTTCCCCAGTTTGGCTTTAGTAAGGCTGAACTTGATCATTGCACGTCACCCCCCGCGGTGTCATTCGTGACCCCTGCCTGTTGCCCTGTTTCTCTGTAGCATTTAACACCTGTAACAGACACTACAGTCACGATCTTCGGCTTCTGCTAAAATCCAAGCTCCGCAGGGGCAGCGTCTGGGCGCCAGCTCCGTAGTAAGCCTCACAACCTGATCGCTTGCAGAGCGATCCCCCCTTGTCCCGAAGTCCTAGTTTGCTAGAGTGTGCCAGCAGTGCTTTTGTTGAGAGCCCCTCTCTCCTTCATTCACTGACACCCAACCGTATAATCTTAACAGCATCTTATCAACTAAACCAAAATCAGATTAACCCAAGTAATTCAAATTCACCTTCACAGGTCACTCTTTTTTGTTGTTGAGGTGACCTTTATACACACAGTCAACTTTTGTGACATTGCTTCCTTAGAAACTTCTGGCAAATTTCTGACTTCTGGTAAACCTCTAAACTTCTGGTATAATCTCCATTAGACAAGCCTCATTAATTGTGTTACTTAAACCTGTTAGACTTTTTTATCTACTATCTGAGAAATTTTAAGGTATCTTAGTATGGTTTAGATCAAAATGTAAATGTGACCTAGTCCCTCTGCCCAGCTTCCAATCTGGATGTGGCTCCCAAGTGCCCCAGGAGGACGACTGCTGGCAGCCAGGGGCCTATGCCAGGCTGAGAAGGGACGGGACTTCATCTTAGACGTTCTCCTTACCAGCAGCGCTTTCACTCGCGCTTCGCCTAAGCAGCTCTTCGTGTCCTCTGGGTCTCAGTCCGCAGGGCCCTTTCTCCAGGAGTCCTGCTCCAATCCCCCGTCTAGGCCGCGTCTCCTCCGGGCCCCCATCATTCCCTGGGCTTCCCCTGCTGCCACAGTCCCTGCCCAGGCTTCCCCACGTCCTGGCACTGACCTTTCTGGGCCGTCGCTCTCTGGGCCAGGGTCTGCTTCCTCTACTCCGGCCCAGAAGCTCCCTAGAGCCCTTGGCCTTCGGTGTGTGCTAGCACGGCCAGGTCGGGGCAGGCCCAGGGGCCCTCCTCTGTGGTGAATTTTTTGCTGCATCAGCAAATGAAAACACCTACACATCTCAGAAGGCTCCCCAAACCTTCTCCAGGATGTCTTGGCACACACACACACCTTGCCCCGAGAGTCCCGTGACGCACACGCCCATCTCTCTCCCACAGCCATGGCCCCCCAGAGGGCCCCTAGCCTGTATATCCAGCCTTCATCCCCCACATGCTACAGAGAGCAGGTGAGGGGCCAGGGCCGTCATCCCGGCCACAGAACGTCCCCTCAGCCCTACAACTCCCCCACTAACACCCTGACAGATTCTGCTCTTTGTTCCGCAGCAGGTGCTCCCCGACCGATAACCCTGCGGCCCCCTCACCAGGCTCTTGTGGGGCCCCCTCTGGCTGGACCCCCTGGACCACCTATGATGTTGCCGCCAATGGCTCGGGCCACCGGGCCCTCCCTGGGCTCCATGGCTGCTCTGAGGCCTCCCCTGGTGAGTGTGAGCGGGAAGCTGATTCAGGGGCACAGCAGGTAGGAGACTCAGTCCCGGCCCTATGGGCTGTGTCTCAGCCTGCCGTCCCCCGACTTCTCCCTTCTGAGTCTACCCCTGTCTTTCCCTGTTTGTTTCTGTGACCAGGTCTTCCTGGCTTCTTTCTTTGAGGAAGGTGTGGAGAGAGACGTGCTGTGGGTGTGTTTCTACCACTGTATCGTCATCTTCCCTTTGGTTGTCCCCATGTCTGTCTCTGTGTTTCTTTGTCCCTGTGTCTGTCTCCGACCAGCGACTCCTTTTTCCGTCTAGGTGTCTCTTGTTGCTTCTGGTTCTAGACCTTGCTTTGCTGTGCAGGACAGGGTGGGGGTAAGGCATGAGCCTGTGATCTCGCCTCCCACATGCCCTTTCCTTGCCCACAGGAAGAGCCAGCAACACCCCGAGAGCTGGGTCTAGGCCTGGGGTTGGGCCTGAAAGAGAAGGAAGAGGCAGTAGTGGCAGCTGCCGGCCTGGAGGAGGCCAGTGCAGCCGTGGCCGTGGGGGCAGGGGGCGCCCCAGCTGGCCCTACAGTCATCGGGCCCAGCCTGCCCCTGGCCCTGGCCATGCCTTTGCCCGAGCCCGAGCCCCTGCCCCTGCCCCTGGAAGTGGTGAGAGGCCTGCTGCCCCCGCTGCGCATTCCTGAGCTCCTGTCCCTGCGTCCGAGGCCTCGGCCTCCCCGCCCCGAGCCGCCCCCTGGCCTCATGGCCCTTGAGGTAAGCAGGGGCATGAAGTTGCGGGGCGAGGGGGGACAGAAAGGCTGGAAAGGCACATGGGAACCCACACATGGGTTCCACACACGTCGTGCTCTGTCAGTGCAGATGGGGGGAACTGGAGGGACTGGAAGACGTTGAGGAGAGGGAGGGAGGCTAGCACATCCCCCCTGCCCGGTTGTGCACCCAGTCCTTGGCCTGTATAGCCAGGGGGGCCTGGGGCAAGGAAAGGAGATCCTGAAGGGGCAGGTGGGCCCGGAAGACTCCAACACCAAGTCTTCTGCACCCTCTCCCCTTTCCTTTGCAGGTCCCAGAGCCCCTGGGTGAGGACAAGAAGAAAGGAAAGCCAGAGAAATCAAAACGCTGCATTCGCACAGCAGCTGGCAGCAGCTGGGAGGACCCCAGCCTGCTGGAGTGGGACGCAGGTAAGTGTGCGGCCTGCAGGGTCGGGGCGGGCAGAGAGCGCCTCCTTGTGGCAGAGACGGAAGGGCCGCGCCATGCCTCCCTCTGGGCAGGCACCTCGCAGCACGCATAGCTTGTGGCTCTGGGCCAAGCCCGCCCCAGCCTGCGCAAGGACCTTGGAGCGGGTCATTGGCTCTGAGAACTTTCTGGCCTCTCGTTTTATTCGTGAGAGTCCTGGCTTGCTGAAAGTAAAAGCATTCGTTTTTCTCCCAAATTATGCAAAATTTTAAGCATGACTGGCACAGGGAAGAGCCATTTATCTATCACCTAGATTCAGCTATGAACATTTTTATTTTTCAACACAAGAAACAAAATTTGGGTGACTATTTGTGGTGATTGATATTAACTAGATTTGCTGTGGCGACCAGTTTGCAGCGTCTACAAACACCAACTCTATGTCCAGCGCCTGATACTAACGCTTTATGTCAGTTACACCTCAATGAACACTTTTTGCTATATTCACTTTATTCTGTTATGTGTATGCATTTTTTTTTTTTTAGCTTTTCCTTTCTCACTTGATGCAGATTATAAGTCATCCTTTCACTCGCAAATACTTCTGTATTCATCTCCTAAGCAGAGTACGATGCTAAACACCGTTAACCCACCCAAAGAAATGAACAGTACTTCTCTGGTATCTCGCATTCTGTTCCTGTTCAGGTTTCCCCAGTTGTCCCCAGTCTATCTGTGACACCTGTTTTTTCCTGAATCAGGGTCCGTGTGTTTCGTGTCTTTGGATTTTCTTTTTTTTTTTTTTTAAATAACTTTTTTTTTTTATTTATTTATACATACAAGCAGGGGTACAAGCCAGAGGTGTGGGGCGGCGAGAGGGTTCACCAGAGACGGAGCGGGGAGCAGAACAGGCAGATCAGAAATACACTGCTGAGGGGAGCAGCGGGCAAGGCAGGAGAGGTCTGCCGTGCCATGTGGGATTCTCCCCGGCCGGGCGTCGAACTTGCATCGCCGCTGCCGACAGCTCCACAGCGCAGCGCTTAACCTCTGCGCCACCGGGGAGGCCCGTCTTTGGATTTTCTTGCACTGAAATGGTTTCCTCCCTCTGCTTCTCCTGTGTGTAATAGTTTGAGTGTCCAGTTGTCTGGCACAAGGTCCCGCCTGCTGAGTCTCTCAGATTGTTGCCTCCCAGGGTGGCCTAACGGACCTCAGAGACTGCCCCTCCTCACCACAGAAGCCTCAGTGTAACCAAGGAGATGGACCTACCTCCCGTGATCTCTGGCTCCTGCCTCTTTTCCTGGGACACCTACCCGGCCCAGGCATACTAGACCCTATTCTTGGACCTGGGACGAGCCACAGAGCCTTTTAGGCCTCAGTCTCCTCGTCTCCAGCGAGGGCATTATAGCAGTATGTTCCTCACAGGGAAGGGATTCATTCGGCCAGAGCATATTTGATTGAAGCTCGGGCTCGCCCAAGGTGTGTGGCGGGGGAGGTCAGCCTCGGAGAAGCGTCAAGCAGCGTGTTCGCATGTCAGAAACTCAAGGCAGGGTTAGAGTGGGCGTTCCATCAGACGCAGAGCGAGGAAGGAGAAAGTCTGCTCTTGGGAGCTGGTGGCTGTCAGGGCCCTGGGGAGGGCCTTGAGGAGGTATGTCCAGGGGGCTGAGGTATACCAGGGTCTTGGTGGAGAGGCCAGGGCTAGAACCTAGAACTGAACTAGGAGCTTTGTTGTGGAAATAAGTGAGGTGGCCCTAGGGTAGGGAGGGGTGGCACAATTAAAGGTGAGCATTCTGGGGGGCCTCCCTGGTGGCTCAGGGGTTAAAGTCTCAGCGCTATCAAGCTCTCTCCAGCCACTGCAGCATGAGTTGGATCCCCGGCCAGGGAGCTGACCCACGTGGCATAGCAGACCTCTCCTCTCTCGCCCGCTGCTCCCCTCAGCAGTGTATTTCAGTGGATCCGCATGTTCTGCTCCCCACTCTGTCTCTGGTGAATCCTCTCACCCCCCGCACCTCTGGCCCACATCCCTGTTCTTGTATGCATAAATAAATAAAATAAATCTTAAAAAATAAAAAAAGTGAGGACTCTGGAGCCAGATGCCCGAGTTCTTGTCCCAGCTCTGCTGCTTCCTGGTGGAGTAACTTTGGGTCACTTGACACTATGCCTTGTGTACAAGGGCCATCGGCTCTGCGGATGGATGAAATCTCATGAGTGTTAGTGGAGAGCCAAGCACCGGGGACATACTGCATAGGTGTTGGCTGTTACGACTAAGGGGGCGCTGAGCAGAGACTTCGGGGAATAAGAGGGAAGAGGGCTTGGGGGATGTGCCCGAGCGTGTGGGGGCATTTCAGTTAGGCAGATGCTAGGCCAAGCCCCCACAGTTCTTGCCTCTCTCTCCCGACCCTCTAGATGACTTCCGGATCTTCTGTGGGGACCTGGGCAACGAGGTGAACGATGACATCTTGGCACGTGCTTTCAGTCGCTTCCCATCCTTCCTGAAGGCAAAGGTGATCCGCGACAAGCGCACGGGCAAGACCAAGGGCTATGGCTTTGTCAGCTTTAAGGACCCCAGTGACTACGTGCGCGCCATGCGGGAGATGAACGGTGAGCCGCGCCGTCTCCCTCAGGACGGCAGGGGTGGCAGGCACCTGACCTGAGCCCAACCCCAAGCCTGACCTTGAACCCTTTGTTCCCACAGGGAAGTATGTGGGCTCACGCCCCATCAAGCTGCGCAAGAGCATGTGGAAGGACCGGAACCTGGACGTGGTGCGCAAGAAGCAGAAGGAAAAGAAGAAATTGGGCCTGAGATAGGGTCTGTGGCCGGGCACCCGCTCCTACCGGCCGGGCGCTGGTTCCTCCCCACCGATCTCTTTGGAAAATCTCCACTACCCACTTAACCTGTCCTCCCCCAAACCGGTTTCAATAAATGTACATTCATTTCCATCCCCTGCTGGGCTTGGCATCCCCCACTGGGAGTACTGGGGAGGCTAGCAAACATGTAGGTGGGCATTTTTCAGCCCCTACTGTGTGCCCATTACATCTTGGAACCTCTCAAGTGCACGCTGAGTGCGCCTGTCCCACAGGAAGGAAGCGGAGGCGTGTGGCGAGGCTGGGCCGAGCCGAGGCTCAGAGCCCTGGTCTGACTCCAGCCTGCGTCCTCAGCACAGGTAGGGGCTTCTGGGACCTGCCCTCTGGGGCGCAGAAAACTCCCTGGGAGCTTAGGCTGCGCCGCCTCACACAGCCCTGGGCGCCCCCAGGGGCTCGCGGTCCAGTTCCGGGGCAGGAGACTGGCTCCTGCCAGCGACAGCCCAGGGTGGGCAGGGCTGCAGCTGCAGTGGCAGCCGGGGAGGGCTCCTGAGAGAACCGGCCACTTCACCCACAGTCCTCTTCCTGCCCTCCCGCAGGGTGCAGCTCTCCTCGGGATCCCTGGGGAGCGCCCTGTTCATGCTGCCAAAACCCAGCCCGGCTCTTGCTCCGATGTCTTTGTATGGGTCTGGGTGTTTCTCTGGGAGTGCCCCTCTGTTTCTTGTCTCTTTCTGAGGGTGTGTCTCTGAGTATTCTCCCATCTTGGGCTCCCTCCCAGCCGCTTTCTCCCCAGTGCCAAGCCTGCCTGCCTAGCTGAAGAAGAATCCCTGCAGGACCTTGTTACTGAGAGCGTAGACTTCAGCCCGGGGCAAGTCCCGGAAGCTGGAGGCTGAGCCAGCCTTGGGAGAGGACTGGCATCGGAGAGCTGCACTCAAGATGCTCGAGACCCCTGCTGTGGGCCGCTGCAGGCGCCAGGCAGAGGACAGAGGCTGCAGAGTTCTGGCGGATGGGCACGGGGTCCCAGAGAGCCCTCAGAAGCCCCTGGGGAGGGGCAAGTTACACAGGACTGTGTGGGGCCTGGGGGTGGGGAGCCGGCGCCAAGCCCCTCTGGAACTTGCTCAGGAGAGGTGTCAGATTTCCCCTCTCCCCAGCTTCCTCCCTCTGACGTCACATTTTCCAGTCTGGTCAGAGGGCCTCCCTCCCTAGCAGGAAGTGCCCTTAGGCCCCCTGCCACCTGGGCTGGACCACCCAGCCCCCAAACCCATCTCCCTACTCCTGGCCCCCTTGTGCTCGCTGCAACCAGGGGGTAACCTGGGGACTAGGGGGAGACAGGAAGGAGGATGACACCAGAAAGGAGAAATTTTTAATGTGTGTATTTAACTTCTGAGGACAGGGAAGGAAGGGGCAATCATGGGGTGGAGATGGGGCGCAGAAAAATAAAAAGACGAGAAGAATGGGTGTGAGGCAGCACAGAAGGAAGGGAGGTGGGGAGAAAACCCAGAGATGGAAACAGGAGAGGGAGCGCTGTGGAGGCGCTGAGACAGCAAGAGCCTGGGTGACAAGGCCCTGCCGGAATCAGGCTTGGTGGGAGAGATGGGGACACCACCCCGGGCAGAAACACAGGAGGGGGGGGCACAGCAGGTCAGGAGTGTGGGGCTTGGATGGATGAGGGCCTGTGAGGCCCCGGGGTTCCCTGGCTCACCATGTTGGGTTCAATCCCAGGATCCCCTCTCCCCCATCACCGGTTACACCTGAAGCCCAGTTTCCCCTCGTAACAGACAAAAGAGCTCACACCCCCATCCCTCCCTCCCAGGAGGGCAAGTGATTAACGCTCAAACTGGGTGACGACTGGCAAGTGCTCATATTAAGAAGATTAGCTGTAATAGTAAATAAAAATGTACTTTTATAATTTAGTGGGCACAGAACCCAGTGGGGTTCTGTGGGATGGGCACAGAACCAGCTCTGAAGCCAAGCTACCTGGTTAGGAGGCCAGATTAAGGAAGTAAACATACGGGACACCTAGTTAAATTGGAATTTCAGAGAAACAGTTTTTTTATACATATCCCAAATATTGCACGGATGTATATATGGCATGTAGTCATCGTTGGATTTTTCTGTTAGTTGAGTCATTTGAAGCAAGTTACAGACACAGCACTTTACCCCCAAACAGCTCCGTGTTCACTTCCTTAGAGAGGTATCTTTCATCTCATAATACCATGATCACGTCTGAGAAAATAATTCTATGACATCTCATGTTGTTTATACGCAATTTTTCCCATTTGTCCCAAACTCTTATAGAACAGAAGGACATGGACTCTGCAGATGAAATGAAGTGGGAGGAACCCTAGGAACCTGCCTCAGTTTCCTCTTTCATGAAATGGGGATAAGACTAATGCCTGTCTCCTAAGAGGATTAAGGAAGACCCAAGACGTAGCACAAAATGAATCTGCAATAAACGGCAGCTAGTGCTGTTTCTGTTATTGTTTACGTTGTTATTGAGGCTATTTTTATCATGATTGACACTCCTGGGGAGCAGCCCCAGGATGCTGTCAAAGGATAAAACTTCCTGGTCTGGGATCCTCGTTAGCCTCCCATCCCCCCTGCAGCCACCCTGTGGATTGTGACGTTGGAGTACGGGGGTCTGGCCGGAAATCCCCCTTCCTGTTGCAGATAAGCCTGGCGCAGCCCAGATGACCCCAGGCCCTCCTCCCCCACCACCCCCCATGTCGCGGGATCAAATCCCCAAGACGAGAGAACCGCTCCTTCAAGCTCCCAGGCCTTCCTCCACCCCATAGTAAAGACCCCTTCTGCACCCCGGGTCTCCCTCAGCCTGCTGTTCCTGAGCCCCCATCCAAGTCCAAAGCACCCGTGTTAGGACAACCCGCATTACCAGGAAGCGGGTGGAAATCTGTGAAGGGGAGGGGGGAGGCTCCGCCCCGCCTGTCCCCTGCAACTCGACCCAGGTTGCGACCCCCAGCTCTGACGTCTTGGAAAACTCCCCCCCATCCAGGCCCCCAGGGGAGGGGGCTGCCTGGTATGAAATGGGGCTGAGACCCCCGGCCAGGGGCAGAGGGTCCATCCAGGTGAGCCGGGAACTGGACTGTGGGATCTGAGGAAGCAGACGCTAGGCTCCTTGAGTGACGCCAGCTCACTCCCTTCCCGCCTGCCTGACTAGAACATTCCCAACGAGCACCCATGGACTTGTGGAGGTGGGATGAAGCATCACCACAAGAAGTACCCCCAGGGAACAGCCTGTCAGGGCTGGGTAGGCTGCAGGGGCTAAGCATGTGAGGGGGGAGAGCGCCCAGGTGGGGACCCCTGCTGACCCCAACGCGGTCCTAACTCCCTTGTTGCCCGCAGAAGGAACTGAACTCGGCCTTTATTACCCTGAACTGGCGCTCCAAGGCGAGATGCTGACAGCGGAGACATGCTGGAAAGGTGGCTGTGGGCTGGGACCCCTGGGTGCGGTGGGAGAAGGGGAGGACTCACAGGTCTGAGGGGGGGGGGTGCTTGCACACCTGGCACTGAAGGAGAGGGGGTCCAGAGTCCTTGGTCTGAATCAGTAGAGGCTGGGGTAACAACTCAGGCCCTGACAAATAAAGACGGGTGGGGGTGATCCGGGGAGTCTCTAGTCTTTGCTCATGCCCTTCCCTAAGCTCAGCCCTGTTCTTATCCCCGCAGGGTTCCCACAGCTGGACTGGGGCTCCACATTACCACACCCAGAAATTCCATGGGAGGCGGGTGAGTGTGCTCGAAGAGATGGAGGGAGGAGGGGACTGGGGTCCTCCACCTTCTCCACCTTGTAGAAGGTGACTCCCCGATCTTTGAGCAGGAATGAGGCTGGACAGAGGATGCCTGTGTCCTCAAAGTGATATGACCTAGAGCTGGGGTCCCGGGGTCCCAGGGTCCCAGAGCCCCAGGCACCTGGACTGAGAGCTATGATTCCCAGAACCCCCGAGAGGCCCAGGACCCTGGGGGCTGTCCTCACTCTGTGTCCTTCCTCCTTGCAGAATCCACCCCTCAGGCTCTTCCGTGGTCAGGAGACTGGACAGACCAGGCGTGCACCGGCTCTGCCCCCGGGAGCAGCATCTCGCAGGCCCTGGGCCCCGCCCCGTTCGCTGGTTCTGAAGGGACAGCGGGCCACCTCTGCACCGAGGCGGCGGGAGGGGGCCACCGGTGGTCGCGCGTCCAGGCCACGGCGAGTTCCTCGGGCTGGGACTGTTCCCTTGGCCCCGACAGCGCCACCTGCTGGGACAAGAGCCACGGGGGAGACCCGCGCGGGGACTACCCCGTTTCGTGGGGTGAGCCTGTGGGCTCGGACTATGTCTCCCTTTGGGACTCGGGGCTGCATATGGATTCCACCACCTCTTGGAAGGAGTATCAAAGTTCAGATCTCACCACCTCCTCCGAAACCAGCGAGCAGGGGGACCGCGCAACTTTGGTTGGTTACCCCAAAACTAACCACCGAGGTGAGAAGTTGCTCGGGACCGAAATCTAGTGAGGCGGTACCTAGGCGCCTTAGAGGGTGGGGCCTGGAAACTGGCCGGGGCGGGGTTTACACCAAAGCGCTCCGGGGAGGTCGGGGGAGGAGGTCAGCAGCCTGCTCTCCAGGGTCATGAGAGAGGAGAGGACGAGACACTGGTCTTTTCTAGGGGGCAAGGGATGAGGAACCAGGCTCGTGGCTTATAGGACAGGAAAGAGATGAGGGTCTGGACGCGTGGTCTCCGAATTAGGCAGCCAAACTCTTAAATCTCTGAGATGGGGGTCCTGGAAACCTGAGTCCCTTATATGGAGGGATTCAGCCGGATTGGTTGATCCCCGAGGAGGAGGGGAATCCAAACCCCTGGGTCCCAAATTGAGACGACCTAGACCAGTGAAACTGGAGATGAGGGAACCCGGACTTCCAGGAGACATGGCCTGGGATGGGAAGCTTGAGTATTCACCTGCCTCCGCCCCCCCCCCCGGCCCCCGCAGGCCCCATTCAGCTGTGGCAATTTCTCCTGGAGTTACTCCAAGACGGGGCGCGTAGCAGCTGTATCCGCTGGACGGGTAACAGCCGCGAGTTCCAGCTGTGCGACCCTAAAGAGGTAGGACAGATTTCCAGACCGCCAGGTCCGGTCCCAGTCTCCTCTGGTTCAACCTAGTCTCTCTATGCACCTTTCCTGGTCCTTGGGCCCTGCCCGTAGCCTCACCCTTATCTCAACCCGGTCAGGGTCTACGGGAACTAACCCTAGTCTGGGCAACACCCAAACTCCGCCCCCGCCCCGCCCATCACTGCCAAGCTCCGCCCACAGAACTAAGCCCTCCCTCTGTCCTAGGTGGCGCGCCTGTGGGGCGAGCGCAAGAGAAAACCCGGCATGAATTATGAAAAGTTGAGCCGAGGCCTGCGCTACTATTACCGCCGCGACATTGTGCTCAAGAGCGGTGGGCGCAAGTACACATACCGCTTCGGGGGCCGCGTGCCGGGTCTGGCCTGTCCCGGCCACCCTGGGGGCGGACATGGTGCAGCGACTCAATAAAAATATCCTGTCAAACCTCATCTCATGTGCTCTTGCATCCTTTCCACTGAAACTGACGGTGCACCAACACACCCACAACTCGCCCCTCCCCTGCGGGATGATCTCGAAACACACTTAGGTCCCTAACTGTTCTCGCTCTGATGGGTATGCAAAGGAATCGAATTTGTCCGAGTCTGCTCTTCAAGGGGGACACAGCAGGTAAACATGCAAACTAGTGATTGGGTCTGATTTACTTTTTTTGAAAGATTTATTTGTTTATGCATACAAGCTGGGGTGTAAGCCAGAGGTGTGGGGTGGTGAGAGGATTCACCAGAGACAGAGTGGGGAGCAGAACAGGCAGATCTACTGATATATACTGCTGAGGGGCGCAGCAGGGAGCCAGGAGAGGTCTGCTGTGCCATGTGGGAATCTCCCTGGCTGGGGATCAAACTCGTGCTGCAGTAGCTCTGGATTGCTTCATAGTGCTGCGCCACCAGGGTCTGATTTATTTACAAGCATCTCCTATGTGCCAGACACTCTTTTAGGTGCTGGAGCTACAATAGTGAGTGAAAGAGAAAAACTACTTGTTTATGATCAATTATTTTGAGGGACACAAAAGGAGGTAAACATAAGTTTAAAAAATCTATTATGTGAGAAGGCAAGTACTATGAAGAAATAAATAGGGAAGAGAGGCAGAGACTGATGAGATGGCAATTTAAAGTATTTGGTCTCAGACACACTCAGTTGAGAAGATGGCATTTGAGCAAAAACCTGAAGATGAAGGAGGGAGCCAGCTAAGGAAGAGAGTTCCAGACCAAAGTACAGCAAGTGCAAAGGCTCTTAGGGGGAAGCCAGGCTCAAGTTTAAGGAACTGTGAGGAGGCCAGTGTGACTGGAGCAGTGGAAGTAAATATAAAGGGGTAGAAGATGAAGTTGTATAAAAGGGACCAAATTGTGTGCATCATCTGTAAGGACTTGGAGTTTAGACTGAAAGAATCAGATCAGATACCCGGGGAAGGTTCCAGGCCAAGGAAGAAAAGTGATCTGAGAGGTTCACAGCATCCCTCTGGCTGACTGGGCTGACAGTGGAGAGCAGCAGGGAAACCAGACCGCCAGGGGGTGGGCTACTGCACTCATCCAAGCTGGAACTGCCAGTGGCTTGAACCACATATGGAAGGGGAAAGTTCTGGCTCTTTCCCCAGCAGCACTGATAATTGACAGATTAGTTATGAGAAGAAGAGTTAGAGAATTCTGTGACCAGCATAGAGTTGCCATTTTCCAATAAGGACCAATTTCTGACAGACCCAAGCTTTAACTCATAACCCCTCCTCTCTGGATACAAGACTTTTGGTTTCTGAAACTTTAGATGCAGGGAAAGAATCTCCAGCAGGGAGGTGGAGTCTGGGTATTCCTCATAATGTGACAAATGACACGGGATAAAGACTGCCTCATTTTCAAATCTCCACAATTGCCCCTAGAACAATCATAAGGATGCAGATTTTTGTGTTTCATTCAGAGATACATCCCCAACTCTTATAGAAGTACCTGGCCCAGGGTGAGCTTGCATGTATAAGGGTGCTTCCGCTAGGGTTTTCCCCCCAGGCCCACAATCCAGCCAGTCCAAGGACCCAGAACTCCTTTCTCCAGTTAAAGACTGGGAGTGATGATGAACACCTATAACCAAGCGTCCCAGATTCCAGCTCGGAGCCATTTGAAGTGCCGCGCCAGCAAGGGATTGGGTCTGGAGGAATGATGAACAGGCACGCAGCCCAATAGGAGATCGGAGCTCTCGCGAGTGGGCGTGTCCAGAATGGCTTCAGTGACCGGGCGCTCTAGTCACACGGAGGACTCCTCTATATCCCGCCCGCCCCGCTTCCGGCCAGCCTCGATTCCGCTTCCGGCCCGACACTGGCGTCTTTGCTGAGGGTCACATTGAGCTGCGAGGGCCGTCTTTAGGTGAGTGCCGAGCGCTCGAGTACCTAGGACCCCCTGCTGTGGGACTGAGAAAGTGGACCCTATCTCCCCCGAGGACGAGGTGAGGTTGGGGGCGGAGGCCGGCTTCCCGTGTCCTGTTCTCATTGGTCATAGCGGATGGTTACTGACGCTGCCTTAGTGCTAGGTGATACTCCGAGCGACTTGTGTTTAATCGTCGCCTCGGCCTTGTGAGGTAGGGCTGTGGTTATCCCTCGTTGACGGTGAGGCAGCTGAGGTTCAGAGATTAGCATCTTGGCCGAGGCCACACAGCAACCAGGGTTTGGACTCAGTTCGGGCTGCAGTGTTCTTAGTCTCCGGGCCGCAGGCGTGGCCTCCGGCGGCTGGCCTGGGTCTCAGCCTGGCCCCCTGGTGTCTGGCCCTCCTCCCCCTTGGACGTTGATGGGATAAATGTGTCATCCCGGATCTACCCTTAGGCCCAAATAGCGGGACGACATCTCGCCACAGCTGCTGTTCCCATCGCGCCTCTGTCCCGGCGGCTGGTGTTTAACATCTTCCCTAACCGTGTGACTTACACCGCCATCTCCCCACCCCCCCAAACGACTGGTCTAAGATTATCCTCACCTCTGCTAAGGCCGCTTGAATTTAACTCTGGCCTGTGCACGTCCTGTAACCCAACGACTGGTTGAATTCTCGGGAATAGAGGCTATTTCACAGATTGCTTGGTGAAAAGGTTTCCACCTCCTTACTGGAGGTTTTCTAACCCTGACTCCCAAAGTCAGTCTAATTCAAGGGTGCTAGTACTCGAATGGTGTGGGAGGAATTACATCTTACACCTCTAATTGAGATGCAGCATTTCCTCTTCAGGAATGAACACAACTGCAGTAGTGTTAGCACATCAGTGACTTAGGAAGTAAAGGCACATATCGTCTTTTATCACGTTGTGGTTGCAGATGTAACAAAATAGTATTTTCACTCATGAAATGCACAAATTACTGGAGATTTTTTGGTAGCTAATTCCTCTGTTCTGTGTAACCAGTTTTCTTTGTAATCTTGTGCCTTTATAAATGCATTTAAACATATTCCAGGAAAGGTTTCCTTTGACCCCTGAGGAGTTCGTGGCACCAAAAACATTAAGATTCTTTGCAGGGCCTCCCTGGTGGCGCAGCAGTTAAGCGCTGCGCTGTGGAGCTGTCCGCAGCAGTGACGTGCGTTCGACGCCCAGCCAGGGAGATTCCCACATGGCGCGGCAGACCTCTCCTGCCTTGCCCGCTGCTCCCCTCAGCAGTGTATTTCTGTCCATCTGCCTGTTCTGCTCCTCACTCTGTCTCTGGTGAACCCTCTCGCCGCCCCACACCTCTGGCTTGTACCCCAGCTTGTATGCATAAATAAATAAATCTTAAAAAAAAAAAAGAATCTCTGCAGTGTAGGTTATGTCAGTAATCAAAGGCAGCTCCACACTTGTATGCTCTGTGACCTTGGGAAGTCACTTAGATGCCCTGTCCTTTGGGAAACAGTGATAGTAACAGTTTCATCCTTTCAGAGTGACGTAGGCGTAATGTGTAAAACACTGCCTGCCCTGTAGTAAGTGCTCAGTGACTGTTAGCTAGTGTTATTTTGGGGTAACATCTGATTTTAAGATGTTTGAGGAGTTGCCCCCTCTCCCCTCAATCTTCCTGTGACTTCCACATCTAGAGTTATGGACTTGTCCCTCACCTCTGTATGTTGGGGCGGGCGGGGGTTGGCTTGTTCACACCCCGTGGCATTCTGTGTCTGGGCTACCACTGGTCCTGGATCAGCTGGCGCGTACACCCCGCATCCCCCGCCCAGGCCCTGTAGAACACCTGCCAACATACACTCTTTTCCTGCAGAAGTCAGCACCATGGCAGAAGATATCAAGACCAAAATCAGGAACTACCAGACTGCCCCTTTTGACAGCCGCTTCCCCAACCAGAACCAGACCAGGAACTGTTGGCAGAACTACCTGGGTAAGCGGGATATAGTGGGGGGTGCAGAGCTTCCCCGAGCATGTGCTTCAGGATGACCACCTTTGCCGCCTCCTCGGGGACCTGTGCATCCCAGGTCTCCCGTCTTTCATTCTGGACATACTGCCTCACAGGGCCCTTGCCTCTCATCACTAGCTGTGTTCAAGATCTGGGCCAAAGGTCACAAACTTTGATTCTTACAGTGGATTTCTTTTTAATTTTTTTAAAAATAATTATTTATTGGGCCTCCCTGGTGGTGCAGCAGTTAAGCGCTGTGCTGTGGCGCTGTCGGCAGCGGCGACGCAAGTTCAATGCCCGGCCAGGGAGATTCCCACATGGTGCGGCAGACCTCTCCTGCCTCGCCCACTGCTCCCCTTAGCAGTGTATTTCCAACGATCTGCCTGTGCTGCTCCCCACTCTGTCTCTAGTGAACCCTCTCGCCGCCCCACGCCTCTGGCCTGTACCCCAGCTTGTATGTATAAATAAATAAATCTTTAAAAATATTTATTTATTTATTTATTTATTTATACATACAAGAACTGGGGTATAGGTCAGAAATGTCGGGGGTGGCATGAGAGGATTCACCAGAGACAGAGTGGGGAGCAGAACAGGCAGATTGACTGAAAGATGCTGCTGAGGGGAGCAGCAGGCGCCATGTGGGAAGCTCCCTGGGCGGGGATCGAATTCGTGCTGCAGTGGCTGCAGATAGCTTAATAGTGCTATCACCAGGGAGGCCCTGGATTTTTTTTTTTTTAAAGGTGGGTGTGTGTGTGTGTGTGTGTGTGTGTGTGTGTGTGTGTTATAACCTGCACAGCATACATAAAACATAAAACATAATGCTAAATGAACATTTTTGTGGCCTGGGGGTTAAGTCTCAGCACTAACCCACGACGGCCTGAGTTCGCTCCCCGGCCCTGACCCATATGGTGCAGCAGACCTCTCCTGTCTCTCCCGCTGCTCCCCTTAGCAGTGTGTTTCAGTGTTCTGCTCCCTACTCTGTTCTGCTCCCTCTCTCACCCCACCCCCCACCCCTCTGGCCTGCACCCCAGTTCTGTGCAAAAATAAATGAAATCTTTAAATAAGTAAATAAGTGAAGATCTCTAAAGAGAACCCCTAGTGTTAACCATAACCTGCATAGAAAAGCAGATGCTACCAGCACCCTGGACTCCTGCCTGCCGCCTGCCCTGTCTTGGACACAGCACCCTACTCTCTCCACTAGAGCTGTAACCCCACCCACTAAGGGCACATTTTGGTTCATTACCACCTTTAGGCTTGCCTCTTTGTAAATTTAATAACTGTCCTTCCTTGTTGCATTTCTTCATTCAACAGTTTTTAATATTCAGTCTCCTGCAGCACCTGGTTCCCTCATCTGCACTGCTGTGCAGTTTTCTGCTGTGTCTTTTTTTTTTTAAAGATTTATTTTTTATTTATACATACAAGCTGGGGTACAGGCCAGAGGCGTGGGGCGGCGAGAGGGTTCACCAGAGACAGAGTGGGGAGCAGAACAGGCAGATCAGAAATACACTGCTGAGGGGAGCAGCGGGTGAGGCAGGAGAGGTCTGCCGCGCCATGTGGGATTCTCCCCGGCCGGGCGTCGAACTCACATCACCGCTGCCGACAGCTCCACAGCGCAGCGCTTAACCGCTGCGCCACGGGGGAGGCCCCCTGCCGTGTCTTCTTACACGCTTCGGTGGTTTCTAGTTTGGGGCTCTCAAAAATAATGCTACTGTAAATGTTCTTATAAATGTAATTTGATTTCCTTATGTGTGCTTTTCTCTCCAGGGAATGTGCCCAGGAGTGGACTATCTGGAGTCTTTTTTTTTTTTTTTTTTTTTAATTAAGGCTTTTTAAAAACCAGGTTGGGGTGGGGAAGGATGGGGTGAACATGGTCAGAGTTACAAGAGAAGTCAGTCCTGGGGTGTGAGGTGCTGCGTGATGACGGCACCCAGCTCTGCCGCATGGTGTATGTGAACGTTGTTCCGAAAGTTCTCATCCATCACAGGGAGAAAAAAACAATTTTGTCTTCTTTTTTTTTTTAATCTGTATGAGATGATGGATGTTAATGAAACTTATTGTGGCGGGCATTTCACAATAGATGTAAGTCAGGTTATGTTGTATACTTTAAACTTGCACAGTGCTAGATGTCAGTTATAGCTCCATAAATTTGGGAAAACTAGAAATAATACATCCATGAATATGTGAATTGCTGAACAGTTTACAATGTATGCAGATCATGGAATAGTACTCAGCTATAAAATATATCATTTATTGGGTTTTGGTTTTGGGTTTTTTTGTAGGAATGAATTATTGATGGCTACACAAAGAAAAACAAAACCAAAGTATCCCCCTCCTCTGCTGCTCTCTAGGACTGTAGTATCTTAACATCAAGACCATCTTCCCCTTCCCTTACCCTTGTTCTGGACCCCCATAATCCCTACACACGCCCCTCCTGTTGCCCCCCTTTCCTGATCCCAGAGTGTTCAAGTTGAATAGCAATTCGCTACGGCTTACAAATTCAATTTAGTGAGGTGTGTGTAGCTCTTTTTAGTATACGTGGTATGAGTTCTTTGTGAAACTCGTTTTGTGTGAGTGTATAAAACTGGTGAAGTCAAAAAACGCTTGTGTGAGTCTGATCAAGAATGTGTCCCAGCCCCTGGTCTGAGCCGGCTCTGTGCCCCTTTCTTCACAGACTTCCACCGCTGCGAGAAGGCCATGTCGGCGAAAGGCGGTGATGTCTCCGTGTGCGAGTGGTACCGGCGTGTGTACAAGTCCCTCTGCCCCCTGTCCTGGGTAGGTGCCCCCTACCGGTGCCCGTGGGGTGCTCCACCGGGGTGTCTTAGCAGAGGGGGGTGAGGTGACTTGGTGGGAGCCTGTCAGCGAGAGGCAGGGCAGGACTCGGCATCCGTAACCTTGGGGCTCGACTTTGCTTTCTAGAATTCCCTCCCTCCCCTCCTTGTCCTGGCACTCTTTACCAGGCAGCCAGGGCTCCCCCCCTTGCCGGAGCCATCTCGCTCGTGCCCTCTGCAGATGCTCAGTCCAGTGTCCCTGTCCCTGCGTGTGCACCGTCTGTGCAGCTCTGGCCCTTACTGTTATGAACATTTTCACATGTGCGCAAAGTAGAATAACTGAGTGGCCCTCAGTTATACTCATTACCCAAATTGAATAGTTTTTGGCTTTTTCCACATTTCCTTCACGTCTCCCTTTGTCTTTTTCTTTTCTTTTTTTTTTTAATATTTCTTTTTATTTATCTATGCATACAAGAACTGGGATATAGGCCAGAGGTGTGGGGGTTCAGAGGATGCACCAGAGACAGAGTGGGGAGCAGAACAGGCAGATCTACTGAAGTACGCTGCTGAGGGGAGCAGCAGGCGAGACAGGAGAGGTCTGCTGCACCATGTGGGATGCTCCCTGGCCGGGGATTGAACTCATGCTGCAGTGGCTGCTGATAGCTTCATAGTGCTGAGACTTTAACCAGTGTGCCACCAGGGAGGCCCACTGCATTTTCCTTTTCTTATTTCCTTTGCTGAAGTATTTGGAAGTGAGTCCCAGCTGTGTCATCTCACCCATACTGCAGTGTGTATCCCCCAAAATACACACAGAGACAGTCCTTGCAGCCTTGATCTGATCTATTTATTACTCTCCCCATTTATTACTCTCTGCCATACCCTCTCTTTTTTTTAGTGAAGAATTTATGCTTAATACTGCTGTTTCATCAAGTCAAAGACCCTATTGACTACAGGAAACATTTTATGCTGGAAATGTATGTAATGAGCAGGATAATTTCAGAGATGTCAGAGTGCATAAAACCATGTGTCTCAGAATTAAAATAAGGTACTTTTAGAAAGTAACGATGCTCCTTTAAAAGCAAATGTGATCAGTGGAGTGAAATACAAGGCAGCAGCCTCCGTGTGCTCCCGGGCCCCTCCCGAAGTCACTGCTGTGAACTGACTCCCGCCGTCCCCGTGCAAACTTCTCCACGCAGGCCTTTCTGTGTGCGCCTGAGGCCTATGGTACAGTCTGCTCTCTGACTTGCTTTGACTTGTCAATGTGTCTTGGGGCCTTTTTTTTTTTTTTAAATGGCAGTGCATCTAGGCCTGCCTTATTTGTTTTAATTCCTTAAAGCTGGAGCTTATGTTCTAGCTTGTGAGTATTTTAAGCTGCCTTGAGATCCGTCTTTGGGGCTCATTTCTCAAGAACAGCTTGCCTGAGTGGCCCTCTCTCTGCTTGCTGGCACTCCTACCACCTCTCTGGCTGCCCTTGGGTGACTCTGAGTACTGTGTGCCCGCTCGGGATTCTGCCCCATCCCTGGGGGATCTTGGGTCACGGAAAGTTGTGATCCCTTTACATCCCCCTCCCTCAGCGCCTGGGAGGGGTGTGTGCAGTAGTAGGGTGCAGGGGAGCCTGCTTCCAGGCCCAGTGCTGCCCGCTCCTGTCCCAACACTGGTGCTGCCCTTGCAAGGGGCAGTGGATGGTGCAGCTCCGCCCCTGGGGGCCAGCTCTGTCTTCGGACATAATGCAGACTGCAGTCCTGCCTTCCTTAGCCCAGAAACTTAAAGTACAAATAAGGTTTTCTTGGTTTCTGTTTTTTCCTATAAGCAATGTAATGACTTCACAGAAGCTAAAAAATAGAGAAGGGCTACAAAAATGTTTCTCATCCTCCTGACCTGGCTGACAATAGCATAGCACCTTCCAGGTGCCACCGGCGTGGTTTTTGTTTGTTTGTTTGTTTGTTTTTTAAAAAAAAAAATCGGTCTCAAATCCCATCGTGTGTATTTTGGGAGAGGCGGGAGACAAAGTCCTGCACTTTCCTGGCATGTGCATTGAAAACATTTTTTCCCCACCAGTTTTTTTTTTTCCAATTTAAAAATGATCTTGAGTTTTACAGTGAAAAACTTCTTGTGGAATCTCCTAAACATGAGATATATATAAAGTGAAAAACCCCTTGTCACCCTTTCTGAGTCCTAGTTGTAGTTCCCCTTAGTTGTGTGGTGTAAATCTTCCGCTTTTCTGAGCAGTGCTGTCCGCAGAGCTGTGTGTCTGCTTTTCTTTATTGTCCTTACAGACCATGCTCTAGACACTGTCTGTACTTTGCTTGTTTTACTTATGGGGCATCATATGTCTGTTTTCATGTCAGTACAATCTGTTCAATTATTGGGTAGTCATCGCCTTTAACACTTTAAAAAACAGGGCCTCCCTGGTGGTGCAAGGGACTCAGTCTCAGCACTGTGAAGCTATCCGCAGCCACTGCAGCGCAAGTTCAGTAGCCAGCCAGGGAGCTTCCCACATGGCGCAGCAGACCTCTCCTGTCTCGCCGCTGCTCCCCTCAGCAGTGTATTTTGGTTGATCTGCCTGTTCTGCTCCCCCTAGTGAATCCTCTCACACACACACACACACTCCCCCCGCCACACACACACACACCTCTGGCTTACACCCCAGTTCTTGTATGAATAAAGAAATAAAAATAAATCTTTAAAAAATACTTAAAAAACATTCCCTTCCCCTTTAGTTGGACTCAGTCTTTTTTCACTATTTTAAATGGCCTTGGTATACAGTTCTGTTGCAGGAAATGTTTTCCTGTCTATTCAGATGCTTTCCTCAGTTTCCTCTCCATGAAGAGGTATTACTGGGAAATTTGCCAAAGAATCAGACCAGCTTGTCATTGTCCCTTATTTCCATATTATACATTTTTAAAAGTCAATTATAAAAAGAGAGACGAAACTCCATGACAGACATTCAGACATAATTGTCAGCAGTACAAGTCCAAAATAAGGGGTTCACGTTAACCCCAAACTTGAAAAGTTGTTTATCCCCACTGAAGTCATCAGGAAAACGGGGCTTAAAATGACCGGGAGGTGCTTGCTTTGACTCTGCAGCCTGGCACCGGGATTATAGAGGTCGCTGTCACCAAAGGTTGGTGCTTCCAAGAATGGGCCCATCACTTTGAGCTCAGCTTGGCAGAGCCTTTCAGATTGAAAGAAGTTATTCTGTGGATGTGTCGATTCCACATCTAGACATCCTGTAAAGATGCGTGTGCGGTGTGCCCTCCGCAGGCGCTTGTGACGGGCCCTTCAGAAACAGCCCGAGCCGGGGAGGCTGATACTTGGATGGGGCCACGGTGTTGCTTATTCAGCGCCCCTCCCCACAGCCGGCTGCCTCGCCACGACCAGGTCGATTTGAGTGAGATCGTAATGGGCAGGTGCGGGGCAGACATTCTTTATTTTATTTATATTAAACAAGTAATTATCAATTTATTAAAAGGATGGGTTTAAGTATCTGTAGTGGGACGTCAGCCCCAGCTCCTGGCTCGGTGCTCATGGGAGTCTGTTTAACAGTCTCAGGAGGACCTTGCACGACAGTGAGTCCACTTGTGGTCCTATTCTGAAAGTGACCCCGAGTCCTAGCACCTTCACCACACAGAGTTTTCCTTGTAGGGACTCTCTGAGTCTTGGCAGCCATCCACACTGGGCCTTTTACTTTGAGGTTTCTCCTTTCCGCCTCTGATCAAGTGGGCACACAGCTTCTCAAAGATGTCACACTGGACTGGTTAGAGTAATTCTAATTCGGTGAATCGCCACCCTGGCTTCACTGATGTCTTCCCAGTATCTTTTTTTTTTTTTTAAAGATTTATTTTTTATTTATACATACAAGCTGGGGTACAGGCCAGAGGCGTGGGGCGGCGAGAGGGTTCACCAGAAACAGAGCGGGGAGCAGAACAGGCAGATCAGAAATCCACTGCTGAGGGGAGCAGCGGGCGAGGCAGGAGAGGTCTGCCGCACCATGTGGGATTCTCCCTGGCCGGGCGTCGAACTCACGTCGCCGCTGCCGACAGCTCCACAGCGCAGCGCTTAGCCTCTGCGCCACCGGGGAGGCCCTCTTCCCAGTATCTTTAAAACCCATGGCTGCCGAGCGGCTTCCTGACCAACTTGTTCCTTGATGAGAGAGAACAGTGGTGAGCCGGGAACTGGCGCTCACAGAAGAGAGCTCCGCTGGGGCCATGTCTTCCCAAAAAGAGATACAGTCTTTAGACTATTTAGATACGTCAAGTGAATGGAATTATTTTTTACTTACAACTTGAATTTATTATCTTTTTTCCTTTCAAAAAAAAAAGATTAAATTATGTTGATGTCCATGGCAGGATACAGAAAGAGCTCAAAGACTTGGGGGGCGGCGGGGGGGGGGGAACAAGTTGCAGGACAGTCTCGTTCATGTCTTCATTTTACAGAATTGAGAACAGGCCCAGACAAGTGGAGTCATTTGCCCAGGCTCGCACAGCTAGGAGGTGCCGGAGAGGGGATTCAGGTTGTCTTCGGTATCCATGCCTTTATCCACTGCCGCTGACACGCTGTATATAAGTGTGCGTGTGTGCGTGTAACTGAACATGCTTCTAGGTGCCATTGAGAAGGCCCTCGGGAGCAGTGTTACTTCTGGGGAGCACGTCCATCATTTTGATGTGTATCCACACATCTTGATCAGCCGTGGGGTCATTATTCAGCTTGACACCTTTGTTCTTGACTGCTGTAGACGTGTGTTCATGCTGGGGTGTAGACCCGCCTCTTCACAGCTGCCTAATATTCCCTCTTTTCTATTGTTCCTTTCCCCCCCCCCAAATATTTATTTACTTAGTAGAAGAACTGGGGTGTAGACCAGACATGGGGGCGGGTGAGAGGATTCACCAGAGACAGAGTGGGGAGCAGTACAGGCACATCTACTGAAACACACTGCTGATGGGAGCAGTGGGCGAGATAGGAGAGGTCTGCTGCACCATGTGGGACGCTTCCTGGCCGGGATCAAACTCAGGCCGTAGAGGTGACAGTGCTGAGTTAATCCCGAGGCCCCCTTTTCTCTGTTCTGACAGATACCGCTGCGTGCTGACTCTGGGGTTCTGAAGCCAGTCACAGCCCCGCCCTTGAAGCTCTGTGCGGCCCTCCATCTCCCAGAGAGAACCCTGCAGAGTCTGGGGTTTCTGCCTCTCACTCCTCCTCCACCTCTCCCCCTAAGTAGGACAGCACGTTTAGGACAGTGGTTCTCTTTCCGGGTCACTGCTGGTTCCCTGATTGCTGGGGCAGTACTCATACTGGCACATAGCAGGTACTGGGGTTGCTTGCTGTCCGACAGCAAACTGAGCAAGTGGGCAAAGCGAGGAAGACAAAGGAGTCCCCGCACGTGCCCTCCCCGCGGAGGCGGGACTAACACAGCTGTCTTCCCGCAGGTGTCGAACTGGGACGACCGCCGGGCAGACGGCACGTTTCCTGGAAAGATCTGAACTGGTTCCACCCCACCTTTCTGTCCTTTTCCCAGGGTGGTGAAGGGGGACCTGGGCACATGGCATCCCCACCCCGGGATCCTAAACCGGCCTAACAAATAAATACTCGGAAACATATGAGACAGTGTCTGTGTAAAGGACTTAGGTGGTTGGACAAGCAGGGGTGGAATTGGTACCTCAATCGGCAAGACGGGTTTTGGGGTGATTATGGCCAGGGTTTTTTTGGTGTTTTTTTAATCAAACTTTGTCTCCTCTGTACCAGACAACAGGATGATTAAACACAAGAACCTTGGGCCCTGTATGTGCTAACATTTATGGGTGTTTCCTTTTTATCTTTATGACTTTTTCAGTTTTTCTTGCATAATTTTGGAACCATAGAAATTAGCATGATAGCATCTCCTGTGTAGCCATGGCCAAGTTCAACAGTTCTCAGCAAATAATTGATTTATTTCTAACTCTCCCCCTCCCCCTCTAGGTAATTTTAGAGAACGGACTTAGTCACACTGCCATTGTTATACCTGAGAAACAGCCACAAATTCCTAGCACCAGATCAGCAATCTTCTGCACAATGTGTATTTCCCCGAGCTCTGCGGCTCCTCTTTCATGCCCATCTTGACAGCAATCGGAAGTCATTTAAACAGGCTCAATGAAGAACTTTCTTGATGCCCCCAAAGGAATGGCCACACACAGCTACCCAGAATACACCCACCAGATTTGCCACCAGGGAATTCCTAAGCCACTGAGCAGCTCAAGCACCTTTGTTTCTGAATGGGAGTTCCTCCAGCTCAGCCAACACTTGCCTGACGCGAGTTCACACGAGCAGAGAGAGAATCTTGTACTGAGGGACGGCACTAGGGAGGGGGCCTTCGGCAGTAGCTGCTGTTGAGGAGGCAGGGCTGTAACCAGGCCCCTGTTGCCCAAGGACTTTGAAGGCCTGTGGAGGCTAATGGCCTTCATAGGAAATCACAAGGAACTCAAAACACTGAAAATTTCACGTGAAAGGATAGCCAGTGAGAAGTCAAAACGCCAGGCTGCCCCTGACCCCAGTCGCCCAGCTCTGCCCAGAGCGCCATTAGCAGTTTCCTGTGTTTGCTCTATACATCTTGAAACATGTAGAAGTTAATGTTTTATTTGTATTTGATATTTTCATATATTTGATAAGGGTTTTTTCCTATGACTCCCCTTCTGATCTGCCGGTTCTTTTCCTCATGCAATCCCTGCCATACTGGCTGCTTCAGTGTGGAGCGGCAGAACTGAGCAGATGAGAAGTTTCAGCCTCCTATGCTGGCTCCAAGCTCAAGGTCTTCGCCCTTGTTCGGGCTGCCTGAGAAGGACTTTGCACCCATCCTACACTTGGCTCTTCCTCAAATGCAGCTTAGCGAGGCCTACTTAACCACAACTAGTTAGTTGCAACTGGTCAGGTGGGACTAGTTAAGCACAACTAGTTCATTTTGGCCAGTTGTGAGTGGTTAAGCATGTCTAGTTAACCGACTAGTTGCAACTAGTTAACTGACTAGTATGAGTAGTTAAACATGACTGGTTAAGCATGACTAGTTCATTGCAACTAGTTAGTCATGACTAATTAGTCGACTAGTTCGACATTAGTTGTGACTAGTTAGTTGCAACTAGTCATGCACAAATAGTTGTGACTAGTTCAGGGCAACTAGTTAATCATCACTGATTAGTGCTTAATTACTTGTGACCAACTAGTCATGGTTAACTAGGCCTTCACTAGTCATAACTAGTGGTTATGTAGTCACAGCTAACTAGTTGTAATTAACTGATTTACTGTTCATAACTAGTCACAGCTCACCATGGTTAACTAGCATGACTAGCTAGCTGTAATTAGTCATGATTAGCTAGTCATGATGAATGACCACTCAGGCTGTTGACCTGAAAACCCCAGGGTGGAGGGATGGATAATAGTCCCCCCAGCCCCATACTTAAGAGCAGCTATAGTAGTCCCCCCCTTATCTGCAGCTTTACTTTCCTTGTTTCATTCACCTGTGCGCAACTGCAGTCTGAAAATCGTAGGGACCGGTAGATACTTTGAGAGAGAAACCACATTCATGTAACTTTTATCACAGTATGTTGTTATAACTGATCTATTTTATTTTCAGTTATTGTGGTTAATGTCTTACTTTGCCTTACATAAATTAGACTTTATCCTAGGGCTATGTGTATCGGAAGGAGTACAGTATGTTTAGGGCTCAGAACTATCCACTATTCAGGCATCTCCCAGGGGTCTTGGATGTACCCCCACAAATGGGGGGGACCACTGTAATCCAGTAAGACACCCACAGAGTGCTTGGCCCCTACGACAGAGCTCAGTGAACACTGCAGTGTACCTGCCCTTTCTCCTGGCCACGAGATCATTTCCCCCACACCTGGCCCCATAAAAGAGCAACTGGCCTCCATGGGACTTAGAATGACCAAGGCGTGAGTCTTAAGGGGAAGCTACAAAATCAGCTACTCCTCACGAAAACCCTATGAGGTAGGTGTTCCTATCTTCCTTGTGCCTTTGAATAAACCAAGGCACAGGGAGGTTAAGTAACTCATCCAAGGCCACACAGTAAGAAGCAGATCTGGGATTTCAAGTCAGGAGATTGGGCCCTGTGACCACATCTCACTGCCTGCCGTTCAGACTGGCTGGGTGTGCCCAGCCGGGGGGGGGCGGGCCTGCTGAGGGGACAGAGCTGCTGCAGGGGCCCAACAGCTGACCTTGGGTCCTGTAGGGTGGCCTCAGGCCAGAGCAGACAAATGGACAGAGTGTTCAGGACAGGAATAGCTCAGGGATTGGGAACCCATCGAGTCAACATTCCTGAGGCAGATGCAACCTTCTGTCCAGACTATGGATGGTCTGGCCCACACTGCCTCAACTGCCCCCCAGGGGGTCATTTCCCACAGTTCCAAGTCAATTCCTTCACCCCCTCTTCCATTCCAGAGAAAGGGGGCCTGGGACAGAGGGAGCCCACCAGAATCAGTACTCACCGTTGCGAGGCCTGCTTATCGTGCCTGGTGTCCAAGGTCCTCCCCTTGGAGGCTTCGGGGCAGGCCTCCTGCCTCTCAGCTGCACACAGACGGGGAGTTGGACAAGGTCTCTGAGGTGACTCGCCCATGGGCAAGTGCGCACACCACGGTGGATTCTGGGAGAAAAGGGAAGGAAGCCCAGCCAGATCTTAGGCCCCTTTTCCAGCCTGATTGAGTCAAGAATGAGTCAGGGCCAGAGGGAAAGGGGAAGAGAAAGGCCACATGATTTCCCCGGGGGTCAGTGACCTCGTCAATGGCAAGAGGAGTGGACATGGCTTCCATTGGCAGGACGTGCTGTGGTATGAGGGACAGCAGCCTCCCGTAGCAGGGGTATTTTTTTTTAGCACCTTGGTAAGCAGCGACAGGTGCCCAAGGCCACCAGCCCCGCACCTATCTGGCTTTCTCCTCCCCTCAGAGAGACCTGAAATCATCCTCACCACTGTCCATACTAGCAAGACTTTACTATTTTACTGTCTTCATCAACATAACTTGGTTGTTTCAGGAAACTCTGGCCCAGAAGATAAAAGTTGAAATAACTCTAGTTTATCCCTGGACGCTTCCCCAAAACTCCGAGGTGCCGTGAGCGCTACCGTGCACCGCCCAGAACACTTCAGTAGAACGCCGCCAGATGGCGCCCCTTGGCTTTTGGTCAAATGCCCAGGAGCTGTTTCTAGACCTTCGTGGAACATGGAAGTGGAATGGGGCGCAGGATGTGGAGACAGCAGAAAGACAGGTACCCGCCCCCCCTTTTGGACGTTTTAAAGTGCTTGTCCAGAAATGAGCGGCTGACAGATTTGGGGGAGCAGCTGGCTCTCGCCTGCTGTCTCCAAGCGGCCATCCGCCCAGCAGGCCTGCTAGAGCCCCTGCGCTCACTGGTGCCCACCTCCAGGGGGCTGAGCATGGCAAGGGCTGTGTGTTTCAGGCACTGACCTGGCCTCCCCACTCAGATGCAGCTTCTGGGAGGGGTGAAGCTCACTGCTTCTGGAAGGGATTTCCAGGTGATGGTGGGGAGAAGGGCTTTGCAGGGAGCGGAGACAGCATTTGGACCAGAAAAGAGAGAACAGCACTTTCAGTGAACAGCCAGTCCTGGAGAGGCTGCATGCAGAGGGGAGATGGGGGCAGGAGAAACCAGCTAGCACCTCTGTAATCTGTGTGGCTGCCTCTTGAGCACGTACGATTTTGAAAACTAAAGTCCCCTGGTTAGATATAAATCCCCGGATGTCAGAGTGAGTATGCACCTTTCCCCAGGAGAGCCCTCCTGTGACTGCCAGGCAGCGGCCGCGCCCAAAGCGGGCTCGTGTGGTCTGCCCCGGCCCAGACCACAGAGGCTTCTAAGCAAGCCGTCCCACGTCAGGCTGTGTCCCGAGGAAAAAGACATGGGGGGTATAGTGTCGTGTGTCGTCCCCCCCACCCCGCCACAGCAGCCCCAGCCCGCCATCTCCATGGCAGCCCTGGAATCAGCGGCCCCACATCGCCCTGCCCATGTCTTGCCCATGTGGCCAGACATCAGCGCGATCTGGAATTTCCAGTCTATAAATCACTTACTGGGGTGGAGGGGAGGGAGCGGGCATAAAGCTGCTTCCCCACCCCCCACCGTCCTGTTGGCCCCTCCTCCGACACCTGCCCCTCCTTGGAGCCTTGCCCAAGGGGGCCCGGCGTATATAGGGAGCCTCTGTGGGAAGGGCTGCCGCAGAGGCTGCAGGCAGCGAAGGTAAGGAGCGGACTCCAGGGGCCTGCATGCGGCGGGGGGAGTCGGGGTGGTCTGAGGCTCAGAGAGCCGGTCACTGCCCCACCTGCGCCTCCGCGTCCTCTTCTGTAGAATGCCCGCAGCTGGGGTGCGGGAGGTGGGCATGCTGGGTACCAGCTTCAACCCAGCAGAGTCAGGAGCACCCCCTTGCTGCTGGGGTGTGCAGTGGGACAGCGGGTCAGGCTGGGCGCCCCCGTCCCTCCTGGCCTCTGCCTGGCCTCATCCCCCCTGTGTCCCAGGCAGCACTATGGCTTCCGCAGCAGCAGAGGCAGAGAAGGGGTCTCCGGCTGTGGTATGGCTGCTGGTCGTGGGCAACATCATCATTCTGGTGAGACACCCCCCCCCCCGCCACGCTCCACCAGTGCTGGGACCCAGGAGGCGAGTCTGAGTCTGGGGTGGGGCTGAGGGCCTAGGACTCCTGAGACACACAGTGCTCAAGTCAGAGCAGCCTGGGCGGAGTCCCAGCAGTGCCTCGCCCCTGCTGGTGACCTTGAATGAGGACTTCTCTGTGCCTCCATTTCCCCATCTATAATCAATAGGTTATGTCCTCGTTGGGGCGGGGGGTCAGGTGGATTCACCCGTGTATGGCCCTCAGCTTAGAAAAAGGGCTCAAGAGTGCTGGCTCTCATCATCATCGTGATGGACATAACTGCACCACACCGGAGGCCCGGCGCCAGGAACAGTGGCTCTGTCGGTTTCAGTACGTGACACCAGACGAGCCAGGGTCAAATCCCCACTCACCACTTCGTGGCGGTGGGAGGAATGGCCAGTGAGGTAACCTCTCTGGGTCTCAGTTTTCTCATCTGTAAGTGGGGCTAGAATAGGACTGCTGAGAATCAGATGCGTTGTGGGAGGAATATGCTAGAAGGGCGGGCCGGCACACATGGCCACTCTTTGTCACCGTTGGTGGTGACAAAGCTAGAAGCAGGAATGCCTGTCATACAGAAAGCGGGGTATCAGTTCTATTGTCAGCAGTACTCCCTGAGAAGACATCCTGTCTCCCTGTTCCCGACCTCACCCCTCTGCTTCACCAGACTTTTCATTTCTCCAGTACTTCTTGAAGCAAATGCCAGAAAATAGGAACACATATACCACTTTTCTCCCCTTTCTTGCCCCAAATGTTGTTTATCCCCCATCATGCTGCAAACTTCCCCTGTCTCTCGCTCACATAGTCCATAGGCTGCTCCACACAAGTCTGAGTTCCCTGTTCACAGCTGCATAGTACTCCTCTGTGTGACTTCCTGGTCCCTCATCCAGGGCCACAAGGAATAGCCTCATGGGGTTGTGACTTTCCTGCAGGGCAGGGCTATGTGTAGGACCCATTCCTCAAGTGGACCAGCTGGACCAAAGGGTGTTGTGTTTGTAATTCTTGTAGCTGTGTCCAGAGTCCCTGCTCAGGGAATAATCCCACTTAGGGAGGGTGGGCTCCTAGCGGCCCCTCTGTGCTAATCTGCAGTGTGGGGGAGAGGGGGCAGGGGCCTGCCCAGCCTCGGCCCAGCCTCATCACTGCTCACGGACTGTGATCTCTTTGCCACTCGGAGTCTGTGCCCGCTTGACCAAGAGAGCAGTGGGGGCGCCAAGCAGGGAGGCTCTGCTCACGGAGACGCACGCAGCCAGGGCTGCCGCCCCTGAGCAGACCTTCCCGCCGGCCACCCCGCCAGCTGTCAGGCCTGGCCCTGTTCGCCGAGACGGTGTGGGTGACAGCCGACCAGTACCGCGTGTACCCGCTGATGGGCGTGTCGGGCAAGGACGACGTCTTCGCTGGTGCCTGGATCGCCATCTTCTGCGGCTTCTCCTTCTTTGTGGTGGCCAGCTTCGGTGTGGGCGCTGCGCTCTGCCGCCGCCGCTCCATGATCCTCACGGTGAGCCCCAAGGGCTTCAGGAGACTTGGGGACAGGTGGGCACAAAGATGACACAGTCACAATGATAGCCCCCAACAGCCAGTGTGCTCAGCATGGCACCCCACAAGGGCCTCGAGGCTATCATTCCATCTGCTCTTCCCACAACCCCAAATCCTAGGCTTGGCTGTCACCCTCTCTTTACAAAGAAAACTGGGGTGCTGGGGAAGGAGGGAAGGAAGTTCTGCACAGGAGGAAGGATCCTGAGCAGCAGGACTGGGGTTTGACCCTCGCTAGTCGGTCTCCAGTCCGTGCTATGAGCTCTGTCGATAACAAGAACAATAAAAGCAACAGCGCGTTTGGTGAGTGCTCCGGATACTGCAGGAGCGGCCTGGGCTCGCTCAGTGACGCCTCACCACCCACCGTGATCTGCTGGCATCGTCAGCACAGTGAGCCCGTTTGGCAGAGTTGAAACCAAGGCTCAGAGAACTGAAGCCACTTACCCAAGGTCACCCAGCAAGTGAGTAACAGAACCAGGATTTAAACCTGAGCAGTTCAGCGCTCGAGCCCGTGCTTTTAATCTCTGCCAACAATCATCTCAGCAGTAGCCCACACAATCCACTTATCACTCAGGTGCCTCACTCCGGGCTCAGTGGTTTTGACAAGGAGCCCCCTGATCCTTCCAGAAGCCCTCTGAAGTTAGTGCTTCTGCACCCAGTTACCAATAAGGAGGCTGAGGTTCCAGGGGGCCCACAGCCCGGATGAGAGGGAGAGCGGGATTCGTATCCCGGCCCCCGGTCACAGCCAACACTGCTTCCTCGACAACTGGGTATCTCTCGGGTCCCCTGGAGCAGCTGCTTATTCATTCAACAAACATTTATGGAGCAAAAACCATATGCCAAGACCTGTGTCTGTCTCTGGGGCTACAGAGGGAGCAAATAATCCAAGTCCTCGCCCCGGGGGAAGCTCTGACAGGACAGAGACCCGGGAAGGAAGATCTGGAGCTGGGGGGTGGGCTGGGGGAGAGAGGCCGTGAGCTGTGTGTATCTGCAGGAGAGCTTCCGGGGTGGAGGGGCCAGCAAGAGCAAGTCTCGGAAGCAGAGGGGCCAGAAGCCCAGTGTGTCTGGAGCTGAGTGGGGGTGGGGAGTGAGGGGGGGGAGCACGTGGGGTACGGGGATCAGGGAGGAAGGTGAAAGACTCGAACACTGAGCACACAGCTCTATGCCCACCAGGGAGGTGCTCCCCTTTGCACTATCCACACTTGAAAGCAAAGGACATCCTATCCACGGAGCCATTGCGTGAGGGGGGAGGCGTGACGTCACAGGCCTTGCCCTCACGGGCTGACCCTGCCCCCGCCTCTCCCCAGTACCTGGCACTCATGCTCATCGTCTACATCTTCGAGTGCGCCTCCTGCATCACGTCCTACACCCACCGAGACTACGTGAGCCGGGCAGAGGCCGGGAGGCCGTGGTTTGGGGGGTGGGGGTCTGGGTCGGACCTTTCTCCCCACTAGCCCTCCTGTTTTTCCTGGCCCCCCCCCAGATGGTGTCCAGCCCATCGCTGATCACCCAGCAGATGCTGACCTTCTACGGCGCAGACTCAGCCCAGGGCCGGGAGCTGACCCGCCTCTGGGACCGCATCATGATGGAGGTGCCCGAGGGTGGGCGGGGAGGGCCGGGGGGCTTGGCTTCTGACCATGCAGGTAGACAGGGCTCCCGTCACACCGCTGGTGGGTGATGCCACTCCAGATTTTTCTTTTTAAGACTTATTTTATTTATTTATGCACAGAAGAAGTGGGGTCTAGGCCAGAGGTGAGTGGGGTGAGAGGATTCACCAGAGACAGAGTGGGGAGCAGAACAGGCAGATCAGAAATACACTGCTGAGGGGAGCAGCGGGCGAGACAGGAGAGGTCTGCTGCGCCATGTGGGAAGCTTCCTGGCCTGGGATTGAACTTGTGCTGCAGTGGCTGGTGATAGCTTCATAGGCTGAGAATTAACCCTTTGTGCCACCAGGGAGGCCCCTCACTCATGAGATTCTTAAGAAAGCCGTTGTGTGGATGGCTGATTCCAAAGCATCCCAAGATAAATCACATATGGCTTTGAACCCCCCACCAGCCTCTTGGTGCTAGGACAAATGTCTTCTGATCCCGCTGACCCACAGGCAGTCACGGGCAGTCAGCCTCGCGGTGGCCGCATTCGAGCACGGCCCCCCCGCCCCGAGCTGTCGGCACCTGACCCTGCCTTTCTCTCCAGCAACAGTGCTGCGGCACGTCTGGTCCCATGGACTGGGTGAACTTCACGTCAGCCTTCCGGGCGGCCACCCCAGAGGTGGTGTCCCCTTGGCCCCCACTGTGCTGCCGCAGGACCGGCAACTTCATCCCCCTCAGTGACGAAGGCTGCCGCCTGGGCCACGTGGGCTACCTGTTCACCAAGGTGCGTCCCCACTGTGGCAGCTGTCGTCTGCGGTCCCGGCCCTCTGGCCTCTGCTCCCTCTTTGCTCTGTCTCTTCCTCCGTCCCCCGATCTGTGTGTCACCTCCCTTCTCTGCCTTTCTCCTTCTCCCCCCTCTCTGGCGCTCTCAACGTTCTTCCATCTGCCCCTCCCTTTGCAAGCCAGGAGGGGGCACACAGGGACTGGCCCAGCTCCTGACACCCGCCTTTTCTCAGGTTGTCAGGACACAAGGGCTGTAATAATAATGCAGCTCTGGCAGCTGGCCTGGAGCTGGCCTGCCCCCAGCCCCCTCCGCTTCAGCTGCTGCCAGGCAGGTGCGGAGGAGGGAGATGGGAGAGGTTAGACTCAGAGGAGAACCGGCCCCAGGGGCTGCCTGGGGGCCCTCCAGCTGGTCCTAGCTCCAGTCAGGGTGGGGGAGCCGTGGGCAGCCCAGTCTGCCGAGCGCTTCCACGCACACTCTCACGGAATCCCCACACTGCTTTGGGGCAGCAGGCTGTGGACAGGCCACTTTGCACATCGAAAAACTGGAGTTCAGAGGCTCACACAGTCAACAACTGGCCCCCAAGACACACACCTGTATTCTTGCTGCTTCCAAGTCTGGACAGGGGCCTCCGTGAGGGTCTCTGGTGTGGAGTCTGTCCGCCTGGGCTCACCTCTAGATCAGGGGGCTGACCCTCAAGGTGTTCTTCAAACCCTGGGAACTTGGTGGCCACAGCTCTAAACAAAATCACCCGCAGACCTCCCTGGCCACCCCAGGGCCTGGGTCTGGCATTCCTGGGAGGCAACCGTGACCCCCCAGGGGCAGGGGAGGAGACCCAGACTCTAAGAAGGAAGTCAGAGGTCACGCTGCATGAGCTGCCCCCTCCCTGGGCATCTCCTCAAGCCCCTCTCCCCCACCCAGGGCTGCTTCGAGCACATTGGCCACGCCATCGACAGCTACACGTGGGGCATCTCGTGGTTTGGGTTTGCCATCCTGATGTGGACGGTGAGAGGCGGGAGCTACAGGCTGGGTGGGATGCGGGTGGGGGTCTGGGGTACCCCGCTCCTGACTATCTCCTCATCCAGCTCCCCGTGATGCTGCTGGCCATGTATTTTTACACCACGCTGTGAGGAGCAAGGAGAGGCCAAAGGCAGCCTCACCCCTTTACTTGCCCAGAGGCCTGGAGGCCTCTCACCTCTCCCTGTCCCAGCACCCTCACCCTTCCCTCCTTCCAACCTGAATTTCTTTGACCTTATTTCTAAGCTCTTTTGGGACTTTGGGGGGCCCTGAATCCCCTGAACACCTGTGAGCAGACCCTTAGCCCCTAACCTCATGACACTTGGCCGATTCCCGGCCTGTCTTTGATGTCAACGAAAGCCCAAGTCCCAAGTTCCACTTCCCAGCGAGCGCTCCCTCAGTCTGTTCCAACCCCTTTGGTAACTGTTACTCTCGCGTGATAAAAGTTCTTTTTCACTTTGCAAAATTTTATATCAACATGTCTGTATGCACCTATGTAAGCACACACACTTTTAATAGAATCATGCTTTAACTAAGGACTTTGCAACTTGCTTTCTTATTTTTTTTTTTAAAGATTTATTTTTTATTTTTATACATACAAGCTGGGGTACAGGCCAGAGGCGTGGGGCGGCGAGAGGGTTCACCAGAGACAGAGCGGGGAGCAGAACAGGCAGATCAGAAATACACTGCTGAGGGGAGCAGCGGGCGAGGCAGGAGAGGTTTGCCGCGCCATGTGGGATTCTCCCTGGCCAGGCATCGAACTCGCGTCGCCGCAGCCGACAGCTCCACAGTGCAGCGCTTAACCGCTGCGCCACCGGGGAGGCCTGCAACTTGCTTTCTTATTATGGACAATTTCACATGTCAGTTTTTATGCATTTATCATTTTTTTAAGATTTATTTATTTTTGCATACATGAGCTAGGGTGTAGATCAGAGGTGGGGGGGTGAGGGGATTCACCAGAGATGGAATGGGGAGCAGAACAGGCAGAGTGACTGAAATACACTGCTGAGGGGAACAGCGGGCGAGGCAGGAGAGGTCTGCTGCGCCATGTGGGTCAGCTCCCTGGCCGGGGATTGAACTTGTGCTGCAGATATCTTGATAGTGCTGAGACTTAACCCCTTGTGCCACCAGGAAGGCCTTGCTTTTTTTTTTAACTGCTGCAAGGTATGGCAGAGTAGAGATGTGCCAGATCATCCTGGCCTGTTGTTACGTTAAAAAGACAAGGAGGAGATCAGTTTGTTTAAGTGATTTTATTTTATTTTTTTAAAGATTTTATTTATTTATGCATACAAGCTGGGGTACAGGCCAGAGGTGGGGGTGTGTGTGAGGGGATTCACCAGAGACAGAGTGGGGAGCAGAACAGGCAGACTGACTGAAGTACACTGCTGAGGGGAGCAGCTGGGGAGGCAGGAGAGGTCTGCTGCGCCAAGTGGGAAGCTCCCTGGCCGGGGATTGATCTCATGCTGCAGTGGCTCTGGATAGCTTCATAGTGTGCTGCCTTCAACCTGTTGCTCCACTAGGGAGGCCCTAAGTTATTTTACTTTTATACAAGATTTTACATATATAAATATATATATGTCCTATGATGCATTCCTTTTAGGGCAGGAATGGAAATGGAGAGCTGAGAAGAGGAGGAATTTTCACACCATGTATAGCTTTGAATATACGGTTTACAATATCTGGGAAAAATTATGAAAATCATGTATTCTCAAAAACAAACCAAACAAAACCCAAAAAACCAGCAAAGGGATTGCTAAAATTCTAAACAACATACAACTGTGCTTTTCAAGCCAGAATTTCTAAAACACCACTTAGATATCATACCCGCAGTATTTAACACACAATGCTCCAGGCCAACCAGCCTAACTGGTTTCTCTGCCCCCTGGAATGAAGCTTCTCCCCCATCCTGGGCACATATTTGGCCAACTTGTAAATGTGTCCAGGAAAGGGGGATTCCATTCTAATCTACTTTGAAATCCAGATAAGTCCTTGCAAGCAAGTTGACAGTGACCCAGTCTGTTACCCCATCCTCTGAGCGAGGCCCAGAGACAGTGCTGGGTTCCACCAGCCTCTGCCACCCTCTGTGGTCAATGGACCGGCCTACAAATGGGGGTCCTATGGCCCCTGCCTCTTGGCCTATGGTGCAGCATGTTCTAGGAACGCAGGAGCCAGTAGACATTTATATTCAGAAATGTTCTCCATTATGTATCATCAGAATCAAATGCCCAAAGAAACTGCCTGCTGGGGGTGCAACCATCTCAGGTGAACCCCAATTTCAAATATTTGGGTTTCTGGCATCCTTGATATACAGAAGCCGGATGTGCCAAAGTGACTCTCATGTTTGCACCTAGAAAAGTCAAGTCATACTTCAACATGTTTGATGTTTTTGCTGCGAGACGGTCAAGTCCTGGGCTCGGCAGCCATTAGCATTGAATGTGGCTTTATTGTGGGGGTGGGGTGGGGGTCTTTAATGACTGCAAATAGTTAACAGTGATTGATATGCATAAAATCAGTGTGTTCCTGTAACTGATGGAAGCTTAGAGTAGAAAACTTAGGATGGAAATGTCACAAGGCCAGAAAGCAGAGGTGGGGGTGGAAACATTTAACAAGTCATTAAACCAGCTATGAAAGATCCAGCTATGGGCAGGCAGGAAAGACAGAAACCAGAGGTGGGGATGCGGCCCATCCTCGGTCATTACAAAGATCACTAGTCCTTACAGGTTAAACCAACCAGACCTTAGAAGTGAGAGATTCCACAAAGGAATGAATCCCCCTAAAGAACACTATAGAAGGGTACCCCTTCCCCCTTTAAAATGCGGCTCTTTGCCAGCCTGCGTCTCTGCAGACATCTTGTTTTCTTAACACACCTGCCCCCTTCAAAGGCAGCTTCTTGTCCTTTAAGAACTGCCTGTCCAGTGCCTCCCCGGTGGTGCAGCGGTTGAGCTCTGCTGCTGTGGAGCTGTCGGAGCTGTCGGCAGGGTGCGCGATGCGAGTTCGACACCCAGCTGGGGAGAATCCCACATGGTGCGGCAGACCTCTCCTGCCTCGCCCGCTGTCCCCTCAGCAGTATATTTCTGATCTGCCTGTTCTGCTCCCCGCTGTCTCTGGTGAATCCTCTCGCCACCCCACGCCTCTGGCCTGTACCCCAACTTGTATGTATAAATAAATAAATCTTTAAAAAAAAAAAGAACTGCCTGTTCAGGGGTCTTCCTGGTGGCATAGGGGTTAAGTCTCAGCACCATCACTACTGCTATGGCCTGAGTTCAATCCCCGGCCAGGGAGCTGACCCACATGGCGCAGCAGACCTCAGCTGTCTCGCCCGCTGCTCCCCTCAGCAGTGTATTTCAGTAGATCCACCAGTTCTGCTCCCCACTCGGTCTCTGGTGAATCCTCTCACCACCACCCCACACCTCTGGTCTACACCCCAGTTCTTCTACACAGAAAATAGAAGAAAAACAAACTCCCTGCCTATGTCTATGCAGATGCCTCCCTTTTTCCTGTTTTCTTCATAAACTTGCTATGCGCTGCTATATCAGACACTTTGCTGAAATCATTTATCAGAGAGACCCAAGAATCCCCCTCACCAAACTCCACCACTGTAAAAGAGTATCTTTTAAATTATGCTTACTGAGGTAGGTAAAAGAAGATTTAATGTAGTGGGAAAATACTTGGGGAAAAAGAGTACAAAACAGCACACCAAGTAGGACTGCCTTTCTGATAGAAAGATAAAAAGGTGGGTGTTTGCATTAAATGATAAAGCGAACAAAGCTTCCCAAAGGTTAACATCAGTTATTAAGCAAGAGGAGACACTTGGAAAGGATTTTTATTTCCTTCCTTGGACATTTGACTCTCTTCCATATATTCTGTGATGATTATTGCTTTTGTCCTCCAACAAAAATCAAGGAATAAATGTTAATAAAAATGTCACTGTGAGGGCCTCCCTGGTGGCGCAAGGGGTTAAGTCTCAGCACTATGAAGCTATCGGCAGCCACTGCAGCACGAGTTCGATCCCTGGCCAGGGAGCTTCCCACATGGCGCAGCAGACCTCTCCTGCCTCACCCGCTGCTCCCCTCAGCAGTGTGTTTCAGTAGATCTGCCTGCTCTGCTCCCCACTCTGTCTCTGGTGAATCCTCTCACCTCCCCCCCAACACCTCTGGCCTACATCCCAGCTTGTATGAATAAATAAACAAATCTTAAAAAAAAAAAAAAGAAAAAATGTCACTATGAGACATGACATGTGCATTGAGGAAAGAATTTTTCAGCTCAACATTTTCAAACTTGACTGAGCTATGAATACAAGTCAGGCCTTACCAAGTGCTGGGAGCTTGGGGTCAAGCTGGCTTCGGGGCCACAGGCAGGCAGGCCTCCACCTTTGTCCCACATCTGCCACTGCCCTCTGTGGCTGCTGCTGGCCGCTGGCCACATTCCTGCAGAGTCGGCTCAGCCCACCAGCAGCAGGGTGGCCTGAGCAGGGCTCGCCTGGTGAGACAGGTTTGTCTGCCCTGACCCCTTCACAGAGAGGCTTATTCCTCTGGGTGAGAGGGGAGCAAAGAGATGGGGGCCAGATGGGGCTGGCAGGAGCACCCAAGAGAGAAGCAGCCATTCTATGGCTGTTCCTCCTGCATCCCTACACGACCACACCAGTTTCTGGCTCTGTCCAGCCTCTCATCCTCTATGGTGCCCCTGTATCCTCAGCACCAAGTCCAGCTTCTCCCCCTGGCACTCAAGGGCTCGTGCAGCCTGTCTCACCACCTCTCCAGGCTTATCTCTTTTTCCTGCCCCATGGAGCCAAGTTCCCTCTCACCACCTGCGATCACAAAATGGAAAGAATGAGCTATAATGTTCTATAGCCATCGACCAAGTAGAGGTACCGCCAACACCATCTGCTGTTGCTCCTACACCTTCTGTGAGGACAAGTGGGTTTAGTCACAAAAATGTAAAACTCGGGCCTCTGTAGTGGCCTAGGGGTTAAGTCTCAGCACTATCACCATGGCACGAGTTCGATACCCAGCCAGGGAGCTCCGCACATGGCGCGGAAGACCTGTCTCGCCTACTGCTCCCCTCAGCAATGTATTTCAGTAGATCCGCATGTTCTGCTCCCCACTCTGTCTCTGGTGAATCCTCCCACCACCCCCACCTCTGGCCTACACCCCAGTTCTTCTACACAAAAATAAATAAAACCTTATTGTAAAAAATATAAAATTCACACCCCTTTGACCCACCTGGCTCCACCTCTGGGAATCCATCCTGCATATACAATCACAACTCTGTGCAAAGACCTATGTACAAGGGTATTAGAAAAGCAACAACCAAGAAACAGCCAAAATCACATCAGAACTCATTACATCAACCATTCTTTCCCACTAGGGAATACGACGCAGCTAAGCTTAAATGGAGCCACCTTTATATTTGATGATATGAAACCATCTCCAAGATTTATTGTTCACTGAGAAAAATGAAAAGTGCAAAATCGAATCTATGTTAAATGCAAGGTACTATCTTAGATTAGATCCTGGAAGAGAAAAAGAAGATGTTAGTGGAAAACATGATGCAATCCCAGTAAAGTCTGGAGTTTGGCTAAGGGTATTGTGCCAACGTTAATTTCTCGGTTTTGATAAACATACTATAGCTATGTAATATATTGGTACTGAGGGAAGCATATATGAGAAATCTCTCTATGATCTTTGCAACTTTTCTATAAATCTAAAATTCTTCCACTACAAAAGGTTTATTTAAAAACATTGAAAAAAAATAAAAACAGTGAATGTATGTTTCTATATTGGCAGACCTCCAAAGAGGAGAAAAAGAAAAAAGTGTGTGCCCAGGATGTGTCCCTTCTTTTTTTTTTTTTTTTAAGATTTTATTTATTTATGCATACAAGCTGGGGTACAGGCCAGAGGCGTGGGGCGGTGAGAGGGTTCACCAGAGACAGAGTGGGGAGCAGAACAGGCAGATGGACGGAAATACACTGCTGAGGGGAGCAGCGGGCGAGGCAGGAGAGGTCTGCCACGCCATGTGGGAATCTCCCTGGCTGGGCGTGGAACTTGCGTCAGCCGCTGCCGACAGCTCCACAGCGCAGCGTTTAACCGCTGCGCCACCAGGGAGGCCCAGGATGTGTCCCTTCTTATAAATTATTTAATATTATGATTAATTTTCCTAATTCCAGAATGACTATCCAGTTTGACACTTGACAAGTATTTAAAAAATCACTTATACTCATAGTTGTGTCATGCTTTTTTTCAGAGTACCAAATGTCATTACTTGAAATATTTTGTCTGTGGTGTTATTTCAGAATTGGGATTGCAGAGAGAAATTACACAGGGCTGAGGAACAGAGCAAAGGTAAGAAAACAAGACAATTCACTAGAAACCAACTCATGTAATGTTCAGGTGCCCAGATGGTCAACTCATTGAATTGATCAAAATGTGTTCACCAGTGTTAACCCAATGTTTAACAGGTTGTGGGGAAGTGGAATTTTTGACCATGGTTTGCTTAGAAACCACTGCGCTAGAAGGGTTCTGAGTCAGAGGCGAAGCAGACAGTAGAGAACAGAATTCTCAGAAAGGAGGAAACCTGGGGGCAATAATGGTCTTCAGAAAATCTGGCGCTATCTCTGCTGGCTCCCCAATGTGGCCTTGCTCATTCTGGGTGAGAACCAGAAGTCCAGTGTGGATTGACCTCCCATATAGTTTATGGGAAAGCTTGCATTGTTCTGTAAGGTCTTCCAGGACGGGGATGTGAGTCCTGAGTACTGAAGGACTTTGTATTATAAGAATCGAACTTTCCAGATCTGGTGAGAACTTACCTTATACAGACAATGTCAGGGACACCCTATGTCCCAGGGACTAGGGACATAGGAAGCTACGATGAGATAGGCTGCCTCTGTCCCTGTGCTAGGTGGCAAAATTGTGGCTATCCAGTCAAGTGTGAACAGCATTGATTTATTTGTGCATGGATAGTTGTTGCTTGCTTAGGGCACTCTCTGAAGTCCTGGGGACCCAGCAGGGAACAAATCAGACTTCACTATCTCCCTTTATAAAGTTTATCTTCTGGAGGGAGCCACAGAGAAAGCCAGTGAGACAAAGGGCAGCAGGGTGTTTTGAGACCACAATCGCATACTTACAGGATGTGTGAGCTTCCAGTGATGGCATGGCGCCCCCTCTGGTTTGATCCCATTGTTCTCTTTGGATGCTCAGCCATTCCATCTCCATGTAGGGGGTTGGGCGAGCTCTGCTAGGTCTTCCAGCCTGCCCTGGAGAAGCGATGGAGTCAACTCCACCCAATAGACACAGACTGGGGGCCTAGAGAAGTTGGCTACTCAGGGCCAACTTCCTTCCTTTCTTTTTTTTAAAAGATTTTATTTATTTATGCATATAAGAACCGGACTATAGGCCAGAGGTGAGAGGGGGTGAGAGGATTCACCAGAGTGGGGATCAGAACAGGCGGATCTACTAAAACACACTGCTGAGGGGAGCAGCGGGCGAGGCAGGAGAGGTCTGCTGCGCCATGTGGGTCAGCTCCCTGGCTGGGGATGGAACTCAGGCCTCAGTGGCTGCCGATAGCTTGATAGCACTGAGACTTTAACCCCTGTGCCACCAGGGAGCCCCCCAACTTTTTTTTTGGAAGCAAAAATTTTTCTTTAAGCATTGCGTTTTTTTTAAAGTGGCAATTTTTAGCAAAGTAATATAAACCAGTGAAGTTAATTATTTGAAAGTGTGTAGGTACTTTGATCAGTAGACACTTAAAATGTACATATTTCAACAAGTACTCATTTAGCAAAAAAGGTGGATCATTATCACTACTTACTCAATGTTTGAATGTTTCAGAAATAAAAGACTCAAACGCAGGAACAAGTGCTAGCAAATATTTTAGGCTAATGCCACCCGTTGCTTTGTAATCAGATTAAATCAACGCACCCCATCAACCTTTCTCCTGACTATTCGGACATACATGACACAGGAAGCACCGATAATTCAACGCTGCCAATGGATTTTCACCTCTGTCGTTTTTATTAGTATCAGAGGCCCTCACCCTCACCTGTGCAGTTAGTTAGCAATTTGTTTCTTAGGTCCCCTTATCAGCGAGCACAGGGTAGGGCTGGTCAGTAGGGGGCGCTGGAGGGACACTGCAGGAGTTAGGGACAGCTCTCGGAATTCCAAGGGTTTGTTCTTGCTACCCCCAGCTGTGACCAGCAGGAGGCTGTTACTCTTCACACTACCCGGCCACCTCTGTGGCAGCTCCTTGAACCCACTGAATCCAAAAGATTGATAGAAAACATGAAAAAATTCATGATTCCTCACGGAATTGATTGTCTTCTTAGATGTCCTTGTGGGTCTGCCTAGGTCCAGGCGGACTTCTTGCTGTACCTCAAACATACTAAGCTCATTCCTGCGCAGGGTCTTGCTGCTGTCTCTTTCAGGAACGCACTTCCCCCCAGACTTTTCAGTGACAAATATCTGAGCTTCATATTCAGTGTCTACACCCCTGTCTACTCAAGGCAGGAAACAACTCAGTTTCAGGGCACTGGGAAATAGAAGAGGTAGCACTGATCTGTTGGTTCCTCTCAACAGTCCTGAGAGGTTTTTACTGTCTTCTCCCCCATTTTACAGAAGAGGAAATTGAGGTCAGAGAGATTAAGTAAGTTTGGCCAAAGATCAGAATATGAATCCAGGCAATTTGGATTCAGTGTCCATGTTCTTAACCACAAGATTGGCCTCACATCAGCATTTACTACACAGGGCGTGCTGTGGGGTAGTTGCTCAATCAGCACTTGTTATTTCTCTACTCTCGCCATTTGACTTTACAGATTTAACCATCCAACCCCAAGCCAGTCAACAGCCCTTCCTACCCTACCTTGCCGAGCTAAGGTCGGCGTTCCAGGCGCGTGCGCAACTTCACCTCTGCCCCTCAGATGTCAGCCGGGCAGGGCAATGCAATCGCGTCCCTCACAGCGTTATTTTGGACCCGTGGTCCCGGGAAGGGCTCCGTAAGCGGGACTGCTTGTTGCTACAACCACAGCGCCTGCCTTTGCCCTACTTTTTCGGGGTTTGCTCAATCTCGACTTCGGGTTACTGTCCCAAGCTCCTCCATCCTTCTGCTCCCTCCAGTTTTTCAGCTGAGTGGCGGGGGGCGGAGGCGGGGGGTGGGGTGGCTGGGAGCGCCAGGCAACAATCCACAGAGCATGGGAGCTGAGCCGAAGCACAGGCGCGGAAATATAACAAGCCGCTGAACCTCTGGACTGGCCTCCTGCCTGCAGCCCCTCTAATCAATCAAAAGCGAAGTAACAATGTTTGGAACCAATCAGAAGCGGAAGCGGTGGAGTAATGCCCGCCTCCTTGAAGCGCCCTCATGCCTCATTGGATGCGTCCGAGAGCGAGCCGTTAAGCCACTTAGAAGACTGTGGGACCGGCCAATCCGCGCTGCCACCGCAGCGGGCTGGAGGCAGAAGGGAGGTGGCGGGCGAGCCTAGGGCGGGCGTGGCGCGAGCTCGCCGCCAGGCAGCCCCGCCACCCTCCCTTCACCCAGAGCCTGCTAACCGCGCTCAGACCTCAGGCCAATTAATGGCGGGACGACGCACTGGGCCATCCTGTCCACAGCGGGGCGGGGGACCCGGGCGCGGGGCTGGTACGCGAATACGCGTTCATCCTGGCTTGGCAGGTGGTCGAGGCGTCCGGGGGAAATTTGAAGCGCGAGCATCTAGTCACGGGTCAAGGGACTGACTCCTCGGGCCTCCCCTGGCCCCGGTGAGGCAGAGTGAGTTCTGCAGCCCATCGGAGGCGAGGCAGGGCAAGAGGAGGGGGAGGGGGCTACCCACGGGACCCTGGAGCCTGGTCGGCTCTCGAGGGCTGATCAGCCCCATACACCCCTCCATAGATTGCGAGGGGTTGTTACTCAATGTGGCAGGACAGAAGAAAGGCGGGGTACCCGTGAGCACATGCAGAGGGCGCCTCCAAGGCGATGGAGAAGGCGCGGTTTAAGAATCAGTGTCCCCAGGTAGAAAGTGGACAAGGAAAAACTCCACAGCCAATCCGCTCTGGGGGCGGGCTAAAGGGTGAGCTCTCGGCTTTATTGGCTAAAGACCAAGTCTCCGGACCAATCAAATTCAAGGCCCTACCCCTCCACCAGTGGGGGAGCAGGGGGCGCGAGCTCCAAAGCCAATCAGTGGTGTGCACGAGGCAGGCTGAGGAACCGGAGCTGTCTTCGGAGCCTCCTGACCAATGAGGTAGGTAGCGCAATCCACAGCTGCAGAAGGCGCTGCGGCCAATCAGCGTCTGCCTTGAGATCCAGGCGCGAAGATCGAACTGGGCACGTGTCAGCCTTGTTGCCCTGGCGTGGCGCGCCCCCCATTTTCTAACGGTCACTCAGGTTGCAGCGCCTGGGGTGTATGAAGCTGAATAGGGAGAGGAACAGGGGCTGAGTTGGTGAGTGCCATGGTTTTCCTTGATTTTCTCCCTCCAGCTTGGACCTGGTTCAGGCAAAGCTGGGGTGTGGAAGCTTGGGGTTTCACTGTGAAGGTCGGAAAGTGAGGGCTGAGAAGGCTTGAGGGTCTGGGGATCTCCTCTGCCCTGGAAGGGCTAGAAACGGCCCGGACACCTTCAGCCTGGGCTGGGCAGAGGCCAGGCCTGAGTGCCCTGTGAATTGGTGCATGATGTGGGACCAGCCTGACTTGGGAGAATCTTGGCAGGTTTTCCAGGATTGGGTCCAGTTGGACAACATGACCAGGTCAATCCAGTTGGTCTTCTGGAGGTCCTGGGGAGGAGGACATCTGAATCCAAGTTAGGTTGTCTGACTCAAGAAGTATTACTGCCTTGTCGTGTCACTAAAGAGAACCTGTATTGGGACATGTCTGGGGTCTTTCAGTCCCTCTCACGCCTCTCCCCTAAACAACTGCTGGTCATTCCCAGGTGATACAAGGTTGTAAGCAGGGGGCAGGTACATGGGGAAGATGGATGCTGTATTGGAGCACGGGAAGAGGTGTGTGAGATAGCAGCTCTTGGGTTTTTTTTTTAAGATTTATTTATTTATGCATACAAGCTGGGATACAGGCCAGAGGCGTGGGCCAGCGAGAGGATTCACCAGAGACAGAGTGGGGAGCAGAACAGGCAGTTCAACTGAAATACACTGCTGAGGGGAGCAGCGGGCGAGGCAGGAGAGGTCTGCTGCACTATGTGGGAATCTCCCCGGCCGGGCGTCGAACTCGCGTCACCACTGCCAACAGCTCCACAGCGCAGCGCTTAACCACTGCGCCACCAGGGAGGCCCTCTTCAGGTTGTCTTTTACCAAAGGTATTTTTATACTTAGGAGATAGTGTTAATAACTCGTTTCACTTAGCTACTCAATCTCTACATGGCAGGAAAGCCTTCATAGCGCTTTCATGCACACCCAGAGTTCTTAAGCCAGGGGTGGGGATGCAAAGGAGTGGTCCATGAGTGTGAGTACCTGGAAATCATGAAAACTGTGCATGTCGTGGGGGGGGGGAGGGGGGCAAAACAGCCACAGGGATGAGAAATGAGTATGTGACTTGTCCAAGGCTGGACTCCAGAGCGCTCTGGGAATCTCTTGTCTTCATATGCAAAATGGCATGAGCATCTGCAAAGAGTTGATTCCATGGCTTACCTTTCCAAAGGGATAGGGTCTTCCCTAAGAGGATAAGAACCATCGGAATAAAGCAGGATCCCGTGTTATTTTCACTCACACCTGGTGGTGCACACTTCAAGATATCTTACACCCATGCCCAGTCTAAGTGCCCCTCCCATGATTGGAGCCCGGCTGTGTGCATAAGCTAGCTACATGGTACGATATAGTATAATGAATACAGACTGTGTGGGCTCTGGAAGTTACTCAAAGCCACATGGGCCAGGAGATTCAGGGTTCCAAGTTCCCAGAGCATGGTCTAGAATTGGGGGGCACAAGTTCCAGGTAGGTACTGCCTAGAAGCCCCTGGGTTCCTCAGCCCAAAGGGAGGGAGACAGCCAGGGGAGGTCTTCAGCTCAATGTCACTATGCAGTACTGGTCTTGAAAACAGCCCCCGTGAGGAAACTGAAGACCTCAGAAGAGTTAGCCCTCCATTGGGACTGAAGGAAAAGGCCATCTACTGTGAAGATGTAGTGGAACCTGTTATTTGTTTTATTTTTCACTTCTATTTCTTCCTCCACTTTTGCTCTGAGAGGGTCTCTTTGACATAGATTCAGCTCACCTGGTGAGGACCCTCTCTGGTTCTTGGGAGATGTACACATAGATTTACGGGAAGGAAGAAATGAATTCACTCTGCGGTGTCTCTTTAGTTTGTATTCGATATACTTAACTGAAAGAGTAAACATCTTGAAAGTTTATTACCTAAGATTTGGGTAATTGGTCTTAATGTATATACAATGTTGTAGGGGGGCCTCCCTGGTGGCGCAATGGGTTGTCGCAGCACTGTGGAGCTATCAACAGCCACTGCAGCACAAGTTCGATCCCCAGCCAGGGAGATTCCCACATGGCGCAGCAGACCTCTCCTGCCTCGCCCGCTGCTCCCCTCAGCAGTGTATTTCTGATCTGCCTGTTCTGCTCCCCGCTCTGTCTCTGGTGAACCCTCTCGCCGCCCCACACCTCTGGCCTGTACCCCAGCTTGTATGTATAAATAAATAAATCTTTAAAAAAAAAGACTGGGGAGGGGGGCCTAGCGTGTCACCAGCCTGAGCGCTGAAGTGTCGAGAGCTCTAAAGATACCTCTAAGGTGGTGACCTCTAAAGGGATATCCTTAGATGAGGTAGACACCAAGATGGGGTTTCCCATTGCCGGGGGCTTTTGCTCACTGAGTGGGGAGTCCCCTTGCCCCTTCTCCTCTCTCTTAGGTTCCCTGAAAGGCTGATGACACCCCATTACCTACACTTGCCTTGGGGAGGAGCTGCCCTTTGAGCAGTTTCCAGCTCTCTTGATCATCAGCCGGCAAGCCGTGCGAGGGGCGATCTTAGTCACAGGCACATGATGCAGTGCTGGGGGGCGAGGGCCACACTCCGCGGCGATGATGTCACCTGCCAGACCCCCTGCCTTTCCTTCTCCACGTGGGGTTTCTCCCTCAGGCTTTCCCCGGGACTGTCTCTGTGTCAGAGGAAAGCTGTTTCCCTCTGGATATTGCATGGGGGGGTGGGGGGGTTGGAGCTTTTCTGTGGCCAGGCCAAGTGTTTTTTATATCCGTGTCTAGTGAGTCCCTGGGTGTGGTACTGTGATGAGTTAGAAAGCTCAGAAATGGAAAATATTTAACGTTCAGAGTAGCAAATGAAGACGGCTCGCCCATTTGCATTTTCCCTTTCACTCTGACTCATCTTCCCCTCTCCCCACCCTATTATTGCCCCTGCACCAGCCCCACCCACTGGAGCACCCTGTCTGATCTAGGAAGGTTTAACATCTGCCTGCACCCAAGATAGAATGAGAGTAGAGGAAAGGCAGCTGACATCTGGAGGGAGAGTGGAAGGCTGTGCTGAGTATTCTGGAGCCGCGGCGGGGCACGTATGACAAGCGCAGAAGTGATTTCTCGACATTTAGTGAATGAATGAAAAATGTGCTACAGGATGAGAGAATGGAATAGTAAGAATTAGAAAGGGTTGCATCTCCCATACCTCCTTTAAAGAGAGCTAAAGGGGGGGAAGCTCTGAGGACCTTGACCCCTTGGGCAGGAAGTGAAAGAAACCCCGGGGTTCTGATTTCAGAGAAATGTCATTTGTCATCAACCCGAGAAAAGGAGTTTTTCTCTTCGAAGACCACCGCAGGTCTTTCCTGGGCTCGCCCCCTCCAGAGCCTGATGGGAGGATCTGAGTCACTCACACCCAGTCCGCAGTGGTGACCCAAATGGCAGGAGTCCCTCCTGCAGAGCCACTGGGGCTTTGTGGCACCCACCGTGGGAGAGGCAGGAGCAGGTGTGTTTTTGTCCTGCTGACTCTCCTCGGGATTCGGCTGCTTTTCACCTCTGAGGCATAAATAAGAAACAGCTTCCAGCTCGAGAGCTCTGCAGACACCTCCAAGCGACAAAACGAGAGTGATTTGAATGATGCGATGTACCGACAAACCACTTTCACGTTCATCACGCCATCTTCACCCCTGCCTCCAAGTGAGGTGCCGAGAGGTTGTCCCTGTTTCATGGAGATGACCAAGGCTCGGAGAGGTGACTTGCCCAGGGGGACTCAACTAGTAAATGGCAGCGCTAGACTCAAATGCAGGTCTGATTACTCCAAAGTTCCTGTTGCCTCAGATACGTTTCTTTGACTCCAATTCACAGATGAAGGAAGGGGTTAGAAGGCAGAATGCCTGCATTCTAGAAATGGAGGGGGGTCTTTCCTGGAGGGGTGTCACAAAGTCAGGGGTATAAACCACACCCCTTTGGGGGACTGCAGCAGACTGATACTGGGGACATCCAATGGAAGACTGAGTGAGGTCAAGGGCGGGGCTAGCTCCAGGGGGAGCCCAGGAGCCCCAACAGCAGTTCAGAGCAAATGGTGTCCAGGAGGAAACTACAACGGTGAGTAGTTGCTTCTCTCCAGGGGAGACTTTCCTCCCATTTCACACCCCTTTCTGTCCACTTCCTGCCAACCTGTCGCTCTCTCCCTGAGGTGCAAAGTAGTAATCCTCCCTCCTCCCCCACCATGTGCCCACACCTGGGAACACACCTGCTGGGCACTGAGACACTTAGGTCTGTCTTGCTATCTGGGTTCCCAGTTCTGTTCTCAAAAGCCAGCGTGGTGGTTTTGATGTGTGATTAACTTCTGCCCTGTTGGTTTTTTTTTTTCTATTCTTCTGGCTTATGAAAAGCAAAACTGAACCAAACAGCCTCCCCATTACAGCTCCTGCTTCCCTTTCTCCTGCTTGTTCCCAGGATCAAGGCCTTCTGGGAAATCCCTCCATTCTTTGGATGGAGCCCCCTCTCCCAAGGCTTCTGTGCCTCTGCCTTAACTTTAACCGTTTCCAGTTTCCTTGAGGACATGTTCTAGAAGCTTCAGCCTCAGGGAGGTGATGGATGGCCTTAGAGAGTGCAGCTTCTCCCCCTGGCTTGCTGCCCTTTTGGTCTCTCAGGACCCTCAGCTCCATGTGCTGGGTTTGTGTGGGGAAGACACGCCAGCTTTCTAAATTCTCCATGAAGCTGTGTCTTGCCAGGGTGATCTCTGACTGGAATGAGGAAAGCCTGATCTGCTCGGGCTCTTCCTGCAGCAGAAGGGACAGAGAAGCAGGAGTATCAGCGTCTACTATCCTAAGTCAGACTGTCAACTGACACGACCGCCTGCCTTAGTCTCAAACCACTACTTGATATTGTTAACTGCCTAACCCTCGCTGTCAGCCCTGAATTCAGTCTAATTCCATTCTCTCAGCCCATTATGATTTTGGACAAGCTCAGGTTTCTCTCGGGTTAGCGTATTTGCTTCCTTCAGGACAGAGCGCTCTGGACTAGAACTAGCCACTCACTCTTTCTCCCCTCACCTCTACAGGCTTGAGAATATGCCGTTCCTTCCTCCCCTTTCCACCACGGACCTCACACTGTCGTTTTTGTCTCAGAAGCTCTGAGACTGGCACCCTGACAAGCATAATGCCTCTGTCCCCAACGAGACTGCCTAGCCCCTACGGCTCTGACCGGCTGGTACGTCTGGCAGCCAAGCTCCGACCAGCGCTCTGTGACACCCTGATCACCGTGGGGAGCCAGGAGTTCCCTGCCCACAGCCTGGTACTAGCAGGTGTGAGCCAGCAGCTGGGCCGCAGGGGCCACTGGGCTCTGGTGAAAGGCATCAGTCCTTCCACCTTTGCGCAGCTCCTGTTCTTCGTTTATGGGGAGAGTGTTGAGCTGCAGCCTGGGGAACTGGGGCCCCTTGAAGAGGCAGCCAGGGCCTTGGGCGTGCAGGCCCTGGAAGAAGCTTGCAAGAGGGCTCGAAGGGACAGGGCTAGACAAGGGCTGGATCTAGGGCTGGATCTAGGGCTGAAGGAACATCTGGAGGAGTCAGAGACTCTCACAGGGGATTCCGAGGGAGGACGCGGGGGCTGCGGCGAGAAGCAGAGAGCAGAGGAATTTGTTAGAGCTGGTGGGAGAGAGCAGGAGGCCTTCTGTGAACACAGGCTATCAAGAGAGAGCCCTGAAATGGCAGAGGTGATGCAGGCACGCCAGGGCGAGCAGCGGTCAAAGGAGCAGAAACTCAACCAATCCTCTGCTGGCCACAGGGGAGTAGATGGGAAGCAAGAAGTGATCATGTGGGGGGAGGAGAGTCCAGAGGGCCCTGAGGAAAGTCGGGAGGTCCCTGGCACCCTTCCCCCACCAGGTTCCCTCCAAACCAGTGGCACTCCCAGGCCTTGGTGGGCCAACGCGTCTTGGTTGGGGGAGGGCCAGCCTGCCCTGTGGAGCATCCTGCTGTTGCCGCCCAGATGTGGCGTTCCCGTCTCCCATAGCCCCCCCAGCACCGGAGCCTGGCAGGAGGTCTGGCCTTGGGACCAGAGGTGAGTAAAGATCTCCCTGGCTGGCAAGGAGTGGCTCAGGAGAGGCAGCAGTGACGGGTGGAAGGGGACCCCATTTCTTCTCTAGTCTACATTTCCTGAGCTGGGAATAGAACAAGAAGTTCCCAGCATAGAAGCCAAAGCCCAGCTCCGGAGGTCTCAGGACACCCCCATCCCCAGAAAGGGCTTGGCCAGGACCCCCGGTTTTGCCAAGGCTGTAACTATTCCCCTTCTCCCCTTCCCCCTCCCCAGGATTCCACCACCCTTAAACCCCTACAAAGGGCTCTGGAGCCAGAACCAGTTGGCCTTATCCAGCCCAGTCCCAGGTAGGCCCCTCACTGCCCCGCGTGACCCCTAGAGTGTAGTCTCCCTGCTGGCGCCAGGGCTCCAGGACTCCAAACTGAGCAGGGACCCCACTTCATTCTGCTCCCTCCAGGGTCCCTCCCCCAGAGCCTGGCACAGCTCAGTCCTGGGCAGATGGAAGAGTCTAATCAGAGGCGGACAGGTGAGTAGGGCGAGCGCGCTTTTGTCTGAGTTCCGCTGTAGAGGCCCTGATGTCTTGTCTGGTGCTCCTAGACCTGGCGCTGGGATATCCTAGCCCTGCCCGCCTTTGCCTTCTTTGTCAACCCACAGATGCACTTGCAACCTGTGTGAGTCATGTGGGCACAGCAGGCAACCCATCTCGACAACACCCTTCCCGGCCCCCTCCTGCTCGGTCTCGGCCTTATTCTTGTTCTGTCTGTGGGAAGAGGTTTTCACTCAAGCATCAGATGAAGACACATTACCGAGTCCATACAGGTAAGGCTCCCCGCCCAGTTTGAATCGCCTGCGTGCTTCCTAACTCTGGTCTGCCACCCAGAGACCCTCTGCGTGCCTGGCTCCTGCACCACTCCCTGGCCAGTGGCCCCATCTACCCCTAGAACAGCCCCCTTCTTTCATTCACCTTCCTCTCCACCCGTCCTAGGAGAGAAGCCCTTCTCCTGTAGCCTCTGTCCCCAGCGCTCCCGGGACTTCTCGGCCATGACCAAACACCTGCGGACGCACGGGGCGGCGCCCTACCGCTGCCCTCTGTGCCTGGCCGGCTGCCCCAGCCTGGCCTCCATGCAGGCGCACATGCGCGGCCACTCGCCCAGCCAGCTCCCGCCCGGATGGACCATTCGCTCCACCTTCCTCTACTCCTCCTCCTCCTCTTCCTCCTCGCGGCGGGCCAGACCCTCGACCTCTCCTTGTAGTTACCCTTCCTCCACCACTTGACCGAGTGTCGGTAGCTTCTTTGGCCTCGGTCAGGAGTACAATGAAAGACGGGTCGGCGGGCTGGCGAGGCGTCTGACCCGGCACCGCTGCTAGGGCAGCCTAGCAAATTCTGTTCCCAGAAGCGCCGCAGAAAGGGCACCAGAGCCCTATCCAAGATGACCGCGGGAGACCGCAGAAGCCTGGGCCAGCGAGCCCGCGTGGGGGGAGGAGACAGTGAAGTTTGCAAGAGTGAAAGTTAACTGTGTGGGGTCTGGCGATTTCATCACCAAAATAAAGTTTCCTGTGCTTCCTCTCCGAACAAGAAAGCCAAGTCCACACTTTGGTCTGTGCGCGGGCGGTGGCGGTGGCTACCCAGCCTCGCCCCTTATCCTGTAGCGACCCCTGGTGGCCCTGCGTCCGCTGTTCAGCGCCGCGGCTACCTCCTCCATCCGCTGGGGCTCCCTGTTCTCCCCTGGAGGTAGCGGGAGCGAGGGCTCGATGTCTAGGCAGATTTAGCTGCACCGCCTGGAGGGAGACCTTCCACAAGTGCAACAGCGCGCGGGGTCCGAGTCCGGACACCTCGGCTCAGGGCTCAAGAGGATCGCGTGCTTTCGGTCACCCGTCTCCTAAGCCCAAGGGTCGCAACGCCGCGCGCGGCCTCTCGGTCATTCCCTCCGTGCTGTACGAACAGCCAGCGGGGCGTGCCTGGAACCGAGACGAACGCCGTACGCCGGCCCTTCCCCAGCCCACGCCTCCTGCAGTCGTGAACTTCAGTTCCCCGTGCCTCCGGGGTTCCCAAGGACCGACGCCCACTGCTCCCTGGGAGTGGTAGTTCAAGAGCGCCACCGGCCCCGACCTGAACAATGGGAGGAGCCTGGGGCGAGAACCACACCTCCCGGCGGCCCGGGAGCCGGCTTTCTGGGTCCCGTCGGACCCCATAGAGCCAGCTCTCGCGGCCCTAGCTCCCGGCGGTAGGAACGAGGGGGCTGGACTACATTTCCCGGAGGCCTCTGCGCCTCAGCCCTCTCGGGTCGAGATGAGGGTCTAAGCTCTCCAGGCGCGGTCCAAGGGTGACGGCCGGCCGGTTTCGGACTCCCGTTCCCGTCGTGCCCCGCTTGAGGCCGGCCCTGCCCCCGGCTCCCGCCGGCCCCGCCACGGCGCTGGTTGTTGTCGTGAGCCGCAGCCGCCCCGCCCCGCCCCTCCCCTCCCCCCGGCCCTGCGCACGGGCCGCCCCTCCCCCCGCCTCCCCGGCCCCTCTCACGGTGCCAAGATGGCGGCGGCGGCGGGCGGCGGCAGTTGCCCCGGGCCTGGCTCCGCGCGGGGCCGCTTCCCCGGCCGGCCGCGGGGCTCCGGCGGGGGCGGGGGCCGCGGCGGACGGGGCAACGGAGCCGAGAGAGTGCGGGTAGCTCTGCGGCGCGGCGGCGGCGCGGCGGGGCCGGGCGGAGCCGAGCCCGGAGAGGACACGGCCCTGCTCCGTTTGCTGGGGCTCCGCCGGGGCCTGCGCCGGCTCCGCCGCCTGTGGGCCGGCCCGCGCGTTCAGCGGGGCCGGGGCCGGGGCCGGGGCCGGGGCTGGGGCCCGAGCCGGGGCTGCGTGCCGGAGGAGGAGAGCAGTGACGGGGAATCCGACGATGAGGTGAGGCAGTCGGAGGCGTCCCCAGCCCCGGGCGGGGCGAGGCCAGGGGCTTCCAGGGGTCCGGGTGGCCCCGAGGGGTGGCGTGGGAAAAGGGGATCTCAAGGGCCCTGCAGATGAAGGGGCCTTGGGGATAGGTGTGGGAGGAGGTAGGCTGCGTGGAGCTGTCGGAGGAAGGGGCCTCTGGAAGCGGGTAGAGAAGCCCTGGCTGCAGCTGGGCACTTGGGCCCGAGGCAGGTCCTGCTGAAGTGTCCTGGGCTGATCTTTCCTGGTAGTTGGCAAAGCGGGAGCAGTAGGGGCTTGGGGGGGAAGGCTGTGGGGACTGCATACCCAGCCAGGGCTGGTTGACAGCAGCAGCATGGCTTCAGTGGATCCAGGCAGGACTCTGGCTCTCACCTGCAGACTGACCAGCCTGCCTCATCTCCTTGGTGCATCCCTGGCTTTTGCAGTGTCCCAATTCCTTTTCCGAGCTAAAGTGGAGAGAGGGTAGAAAGGCTGGGTGAGGGCTTCCTCTTCAGGTCATGGGGTGAAGAGAAATGGAATGAAGTCTGAGAGGACTTGCGGGCAGGTGTGGATTGTATTAAGATGGTCTGTAGCCACCTGAGGGCTCAGAGTGGATCCTAGTATAAGAGACCATTTAATACACTCTTCTTTGTTGCCCGTATTCTCGTTTTTATTAAAGAGGAAACTGGTCTGAGAAGACATAAGTAGAAGCCCCACATTCCCCCCACCCCACTCCACCCCAAGTTACAGCGTAAGGGAACCTGAGGGTGGTGTCTATTGCCTGATCTCAGAGACCCTGTTTGTTTCCTTTTTGGGCCAGCAAACCACCAATGGTTGGTATGGTCTGGCACAGGGGGTGGGGTTTCAAAATTCCCTCTCCCTCCCTACTTAGGGAAACATCCTGTTTTCTACTCCCCCCCCTCAACCCCCTCACCACCACCCCCCACCCCGCCAGCCTTCCACTCTTTTTAGTTCTAGTCTTCTTAGTTCTTTGTAATTAGGCAGGGGTGCATTAAAGGGAAAACTGGGGTGTTCCTAGATACCTGAGTCCCAGATGGATCAAGGGCTTTGGCACTGACTGCTGTTTCTCCCTCCACCCCTGGTCCCCTAAATCAGGAGTTTCAGGGTTTTCATTCAGATGAAGATGTGGCCCCCAGTTCCCTGCGCTCTGCGCTCCGATCCCAGCGAGGTGAGTGATGGGGAAACTCTACCTCTATAGCTTTACAGGAATGTTATTCTTGCTCTTTGTGTCAGCTTTTCCCTGTTCAACTAGAGTTTCCATCAGTTACCGAGTGTGTTCTGTGTTTAAAGCCCAAGCTAGACTGGGCTGTGGGGAAAAACAGACAAGTAAGACTTAGTCCCTGCCCTCCTGGAGTGCCTTCTTCAGTCTGCAGGGCTAGCTTGACCCATCTCCCCACACCTATTCTCCTTTTAGGTCGAGCCCCCCGAGGTCGGGGCCGCAAGCATAAGACGACCCCCCTTCCGCCTCCTCGCCTAGCAGATGTGGCTCCTACCCCCCCCAAGACTCCTGCCCGGAAACGGGGTGAGGAGGGCACAGAACGGATGGTGCAGGCACTGACTGAACTTCTCCGGCGGGCCCAGACACCCCCAGTCCCCCGGAGCCGGGCATGTGACCCCTCCACCCCCCGTCGATCTCGGGGACGGCCTCCAGGACGGCCAGCAGGCCCCTGCAGGAAGAAGCAGCAAGCCGTAGTGGTGGCAGAAGCAGCTGTGACAATCCCCAAACCTGAGCCCCCACCTCCTGTGGTTCCAGTGAAACACCGAACTGGCAGCTGGAAGTGCAAGGAGGGGCCTGGCCCTGGCCCTGGGACTCCCAAGCGTGGAGGGCAGTCTGGGCGAGGAGGCCGTGGAGGCAGGGGTCGGGGCCGAGGCGGGCTCCCCCTTGTGATCAAGTTTGTTTCAAAGGCCAAAAAAGTGAAGATGGGACGATTGTCCTTGGAACTTGAATCAGGTCAGGGTCAAGATCAACATGAGGAAAGCTGGCAGGATGCTCCCCAAGGAAGAGTTGGATCTGGACAGGGAGAGGGTCCTTGCTGGAAGAAGGAGCAAAAGCTGGAGGAGGTGGAGGAGGAGCAGGAGGAGGGAGAGGGAGAGGAAGAGAGAGAAGAAGAAAAAGTCAAGGAGGAGGAGGAGGAAGAAGAGAAGGAAGAGAGAGCTGTAGCTGAGGAAGAGATGGTGGCGGAGGAGAAGGAAGAGATAAAACCGCCATCACCGTTGCTGGCTCCTTCAACCTCTCCACCGACCCCACCGCCCCCACCCCCTCCGGTGTCTCCTCCACCCCCACTTTGTCCTCCTCCACCTCCAGTGTCCCCCCCACCTCCACTGTCCCCTCTACCACCGCCTGCCCCAGAAGAACAGGAAGAATCCCCTCCCCCCGTGGTCCCAGCTGTGTGCTCCAGGAAGAGGGGCCGGCCTCCCCTGACTCCCAGCCAACGGGCCGAGCGGGAAGCTGCTCGGGCAGGGCCGGAGGGCACCTCTCCTCCCACTCCAACCCCCAGTGCCGCCACCACAGGAGGCCTTCTGGAAGACAGTCCCACTGTGGTCCCCAAAAGTACCACCTTCCTGAAGAATATCCGGCAGTTTATTATGCCTGTGGTGAGTGCCCGCTCCTCCCGTGTCATCAAGACACCCCGGCGATTTATGGATGAAGATCCCCCTAAGCCTCCAAAGGTGGAGGTCTCACCTACTCAGCGGCCTCCCATTGCCATCTCCCCACTTGCCCCCCAGGAATCAGCGCCAGCCCCCTCTCCCCCACGTGCCCCAACGCCTCCTTCTAGTCCTGTACCGCTCCCCGAGAAGAGGAAGTCTATCCTAAGGGAACCCACATTTCGCTGGACCTCACTGACACGGGAACTACCCCCACCGCCCCCTGCCCCTCCACCAGCCCCACCCCCGC
>PVIJ01008106.1:0-19909 GCA_004024925.1 Scalopus aquaticus
GAGGGAAGGGGGAGGAAGGCGGGAGAGGGAGGGGGGAGGAAGGAGGGCTAGCAGGGAGGGGGGAGGAAGGAGGGCTAGCAGGGAGGAGGAGTTGAGGGGAGGAGCTGTGGCAAGCCTGGAAGGGCGCCACCCCAGGGTCTACGGGCCTCTGGCTCCCAGAAGCCTCCAGAAACAGTTTATATTTAGACTTTCTATTTTGGTCCTCGCAGGTCCGGCCTCACCCTGTAGCCATAGAGGCCAGTTTCCCCTGGCACAGGTCTGCTCCTGGCCACCAGGAGGGCGGGGTGTAGTAAGCTCCCTCCACCCGGTTCTGATCATTGTTTTGTGGAATTGTGATGTCCAGAGGGATGGAAGGAAGAGCGTGAACCAGAAAAACCCGGCACCTTAACTCATGTTAACCTGGGGCCATACGCCCCACTAATTTCACCCACAGAGGACAGTTGGCCTGGGAGCAACAGATGGGCACTGACTTGGTTCCTGTTCGTGGTCCAGTTAAATTTCAACGAGGGAAGCACTGGTTAAGCCCTGTGGGAACGAGCCCCAGGGGCCTCCCTAGCAAAACCGGGGTTCAGCTGAGCATCACCTCATGGGTTCCACTGAGTTGCCCCTGTGCAGGCATCCCAACCAGCTGCCCCTCCCGCCCTCCCCCGGCCTGCTGCACTTGCCCCGTGGACCCCACCGGCTACTAAACAGCTTCTACTCCTTTGTCTCACAGCTTCCTCTCCAGGAAGGAAGACGGAGAGAGTGGGGACTGGGTTTCGCTCACCCCAGTGTCTGGGGAGTTGGCAATGTTTGTAGATCAATTGCTGTGTGCCAGGCATGGCACAGGCCACGTCCCTTAAAATGGGGACATGGGCCTCCCTGGTGGCACGAGGGGTTAAGTCTCAGCTCTGTGAAGCTATCGGCAGCCACTGCAGCATGAGTTCGATCCCCGGGAGCTGACTCACAGGGCGCAGCAGACCTCTCCTGTCTCCCCGCTGCTCCCCTCAGCAGAGATCCGCCTGTTCTGCTCCCCACTCTGTCTCTGGTGAGCCCTCTCACCCCCCACACCTCTGGCCTAGACCCCAGCTCTTGTATGCATAAATAAAGAAATCTTTAAAAAAAAAAAAAGAAGATGGGGACATATTCTGAGAAACGAATGCTCAGACGATTGCATGGCTGTGCAAACATCTTTGAGTGTAATTATGGACCCCAGATGGTGAACCTGACACCCACGTAGGCTCTACATAGAGACCACGGCCCTATGTGCAGTGCACAGTGGACCAGTGGTTGTTACCCTGCAGGGAACCACACAGAAAGTGCTGGAAATGCACTCTCTGGCTCTATCCGCAGTACATGTAAGTATGAGGGCTTGCCAGTGCCTGCATGTTCTACTCCGATTTAAAGACAAAAATGAAAGGATTCTCTTAACTACAAAGTGCGGTAAAATCATCAAGAAGTTCAAGTGGCCAAGTGCAGTCTGTATTACAAAAAATATATATAATAATCACATGTTCAGTATGGTCCTGCAGGGGTTTTACCCAAGTAGGAGAAAGCAGCGGAGCGAGGTGGAGACTCTTGCTCAAGGACAGATGCTTTGACCTTGCAAATCTGTCTGTTCCTGCACAAGCCCTTAACCACTGCCCCAGCTGGGCCAGGACAGTCTGTCCTTTCCATGTTCCTGCATGCCCCCTGCAGGGGAAACCAACCCTCTCACTCAGCCTTTGCCTGCTGAGCCTCCTGTGCCAGGTTCAGAAACACTAACCCAGAGGCCTGTGCGCCCACTCCTATCAGCCTGGGCTTTGGAGGGGGGAGACGTACCTGCTAAAAGGATCCAGAATCCTTGAAAAGTGCTTTTTTCCCCTGAACTCTTCTTACCTAAAAGCAGAACTTCCCAAAAGAGTTCAACTGTCATAAATCCTGTCCCCAATAGTATTGCAACCAGCTGAGTTTGACTCGAATCCCTGGAGTGAAGTGGGATAATAAATAATAAAAACAGACACATAAATAATAACAATTAAAAAAATATTTTTTAAAAATCATAAAAACAGATACTGTCACAAAACTATGATCTCTCATCTGTTCACCCAAAGACTCATTTATCTTTCCTGAAAGTCATCTGCTTTCCTATAACCACCCCTCTCTACCTTCCCTTTCCTCTATGAAGATGATAAGTAAGCCCCAAATAAGACTATCCAGCAACATTAAATAATTTTTTAAAGAGCCCAAATTCTAACCACTTTCTTGAATCACATTTTCCTGTAATTTCTGTGCACATATGTGAATCTTAAAATTTGTCTTTTTATTACTAATCCATATCTTGCCAGTTTAATTTGCAGGCCCCCAAGAAAGCCTAAGAGGATGGAGAAAAAGGCTTTCTCCCCGAGATTTCCAAGTTCAAGCTGGTGCTGTCCTTTGGATGGTAGGGGATCTGCTGACCCTCGACTGTTTGTGGTCACAAACTTATCTTGACTTACTTCCTGCCTGGTCACTGGGAATGCTGTGATCTCTGCAACCGAGTTTCTTTCACCCAGAGCTGGCGTGTACTAGACTCCGATCCTCAGCTTCATCAACTTGCTTCTCATTGAAGGGTCACTGCCCCAAGTAGCAGGTCAGCTGGCTTTAGAGGGCAAGTGGCCACTTACTCTGGGGAATCTGCCATGGTCTGCAATGTAGCTCTTTTTTTTTTTTTTAAAGATTTATTTATTTATGTATACAAGAGCTGGGGTGCAGGCCAGAGTTGTGGGGGTGGTAAGAGGATTCACCAGAGACAGAGTGGGGAGCAGAACAGGTGGATCAACTGAAATACACTGCTGAGGGGAGCAGCGGGGCGACAGGAGAGGTCTGCTGCGCCATGGGGGAAGCTCCCTGGCCGGGGATCAGACTCGTGCTACAGTGGCTGCAGATTGCTTCATAGGCTGAGACTTAACCCCTTGCGCCACCACGGAAGCCCTAGCTCTTATTTTCTGAGCCACACAGTATCCCTTTCCTCAGGATCACCTCACACTAACCAGACTCACCAAGTACCGATGTAAAAACCAGAAAGCTATCTTCCTATTTTGCAAACAGAATCCTGTCTGGTGTACCAGGTATTCATGTTGGCAGACCTGGCCAGGCTCTCTCCCGGTATGTGAGTCTGGCAGGAAACTACCCTCCAGCAAGACGGTCACTGGCTGGGACTTGCTGGCGTGTCTCCAACTCTCCTAGATTGTCTAGGTAGCCATGAGAAGCAGGCTCCTGCTGGATTTGTAGATTGTTAGGAGAAAGCACATATTCTTCAGCTCAAAGCTTATTTCCAGGCAGGATATGGAAACACTGACAAACTTGGAATTGAGTGGGAGAGGGGCGTCCACCCTCAGGAGCTCTGGGGAGTGACTGGACCTATTCAGGCCTCTTAGCGGCTTTCTGAGGTAGCCCTGGCCAAGAGCTGCTGACCAACTTGACATCCAGTGAGAGAAACTGGGGAGGAGAGCAGGATGGCTCCAAGGGCCTCCAAATTAGAGGAGTGGCATTTCTTAGGAAGAACCCAGGCAAGTTCGGGAAGGCAAAGCTAACCTCTGGACAGACAGGAATGTCACCCTAACACCTAGATCTGGACACATTACAGATAAAGTCAGCTCCCAGAGACCCCACACCGGCCCGAAATTCCTTTTTTTTTTTATTAAGTTACTAGAGTCCCCCAGGCCTCTGTTGAGATTCAAATTTACCCAGAGAGAAATACATAACTATGTCACTGGTAGGCCTGAAATTTGGGAGGTAAGTAAATGAATTCTAGAACCATCCTGAAAGTTCTGGCAATGTCTGGGTGCTCCTATTTCTGTAGAAAGACTTTTTCTTTTTCTTCAACAGACTGCTTAGAAATGACCAGAGAAGTAAATAAAAGAAAAAGATGGAGGAGGAAGCTATTTGTAATAAGGAGCCATTTCCAAGATAATATTGTTCAATAAAAAAGCAAGGTACAGACTGGGCACTTAACGTTTTAGTGTAGTTAATAAAAGGTGGTTCAAGCACATGCTCCTTTTTTGTTGTTGTTCTTTTTTCTTTAAGATTTATTTTTATTTATTTATGCATACAAGAGCTGGAGTGTAGGCCAGAGGTGGGGGCAGGGGAGGAGGATTCACCAGAGACAGAGTGGGGAGCAGGACAGGTGGATCTACTGAAATCCACTGCTGAGGGGAGCCGCGGGGGAGACAGGAGGGGTCTGCTGCGCCCTGTGGGTCAGCTCCCTAGCCGGGGATGGAACTCGTGCTGCTGTGCTGACGATAGCTCTACAGCACTGAGACTTAACCTCTGAATTATCCACATTTTTTAAAAGGGAGGAAAACAGATAAAGCTGCTAAGAGCATTCACAGACAAAATAATCTGTGATATTAATAAAATGGACTGTTACTGACCAATCAAAAGAAACAAGTGTATCTGGTCTCACAGGAAAGGAGTTGCTCCTGCCTCTCCCCTATACTCTGAGATAACCTGTCTACAGTCCTCATCATAGTCTGGGACACCAGGATCCTGCAAAGTGCAGGTGCCAAGAAGGAGCGGCACATGGGGTTCTCCAGCAAGAGTTTGTGGTCGGGTTCATATTTGCAGTTAGACTTAGTGTGCAGAAGGAATAGAATGATCCCCAGCACCGAACCAAAGCCATGGGGTGCCATACCGGTCAGTGCCAGCAGGTGGCAGCAGCATGGGGGCCGGCTGTACAACACGCAGGAGGGGGGCAGAAGCCCATGGGAGGGCAGGCAGGGGTCAGTGTCCTGGCAGGTCTCTGCTTCTTCATCTTCTCTGAGCCACAGGCCTCTCTGCACCCTTCTCACTGGGAGGTTTTTAAATGCATGAAGTAAGACAGCCAGGAAAACAAAGGCAATCGCCATCTGTGATAGCCAATGCCTTATTCATGTAGTAGACGGCCAGCGCCAAGGTACACCTGATAACTACTGTGGTTTTGGAGTCATGATGACTGTAGATGATATTCCAAACAGTTGCAACAGCTGTGGCGTGATGTGAAAATAGCTGTGACCTCCATGGGTGACAGCGTCCCAGGAACCGCCTATACGGCTGCAGCCTGATGCCTGGGCGCACAATGGGAGGAAATGCTAGATTTCAAGTAAAGATTAGCCAAAATAGATGTAAAGTTTTCCTGCCCAAGTCACCGACTCGCAGAGCCTTAACCACATGCTAGAGTCTTGCCGGGTGAAGGTTTGAAGTGGGGTAGGAAGGATGGCCTTCTAGAGCATCTTACTCTGGCCGCTTAAAGCCAGTGTTGAAGCGGGGGTGGGTAGATGGGGGGAGGACTGGGCACAGGAATGCCCGCCCTGGAAACATCTGGCCCTGAAGCAGGGATGGAGTTTGCAGGGATGGAGGGTGCCCCGGCCGCCCGCAGCCTCGAAACAGAATCAGGGCTGGGCTGGGCAGGGGACACCCTGGGTGCCTCCCTGCTCCTTCCTCTATCTCCCTGGAGGCATCACCCCTTCATTTAATTTCAGGGGAGACCATGCCTAAGTATTTGGAGGCTTCAAACACTCCAGGGCCCCTCTTCCTCCCTTCTCCCAGATATTGGGAGGACAGGGAGGAAGCATAATGGAGACCTTCCCCTGGGCTTGTACTCTCACCTTAACGGCTTTGAGTCTGTCCCCTGAAAACAGAGTGCCCAGACCATCCGGTTTGCCTGGACAATTCCATTTTATTGTAGCTGTGTTGCCTTTTTTTTTTTTTTTTTGTTAAATATATATTTTATTTATTTATGCATACAAGAGCTGGGGTGTAGGCCAGAGGTATGGGGGTGAGAGGATTCACCAGACACAGAGTGGGGAGCAAAACAGGCAGAGCGACTGAAATCCACTGCTGAGGGGAGCAGCGGGGAGACAGGAGAGGTCTGCTGTGCCATGTGAGAAGCTCCCTGGCCGGAGATAGAACTCCTGCTGCAGTGGCTGCTGATAGCTTCATAGTGCTGTGACTTAACCCTTTGCACCATCGGGGAGGCCCCAGTGTGGCATATTCTTTTTCTATTTGTTTATTTGCTTTGCCTTTCCACTTTGTGTTACAAAAAAAAATTTTTCACATACACAAAATTAGATAATATAGTTAAATGGACTAGTATACTCCCTCTCCCCGATCATACAATTGCCAGCCTTCTAACAGCCTGGCTCAATTCCTTTGCAGTGGAGAGGAAAGAAAGATGCTACTAAGCACATCTTTGGGGCCTGTGAAAAAAGTGGGATATAAACTGCTGAGCAGATAGAAGTATTATGTCAAAGTTATATTTACTGAAGTTGATTTTTTTAAAAAATTATTTATTTGCTTGTTTATTTATTTATGCATATAAGAACTGGGGTGTAGGCCAGAGATGTGGGGGGTGAGAGGATTAACCAGAGAGAGAGTGGGGAGAAGAACAGACGGATCTACTGAAATACACTGCTGAGGGGAGCAGCAGGGAGACAGGAGAGGTCTGCTGTGACATGTGGGTCAGCTCCCTGGCCGGGGATCGAACTCGTGCTGCAGTGGCTGCCAATAGCTTCATAGTGCTGAGACTTAACCCGGTGCGCCACCAAGGAGGCACTGAAGTTGATTTTTTTAAATTGTGGTTATGTAAGAGTGTTTCCACCCCTTTAGGAAATAAATGGGTGTGAGGGGACATATGCCACCAACTTTCAAATGTTTAAGAAAAAATATATATGTATATGATGTAAATGTGTGTGTGTTTAGAAAGTTTGGAAGTAAATAGGGGACATGTGAAAACAGGAGGCAAAGTGCTGTTGTACGACAGTCTTGCATCGTGTGAGGATGGGACACCTGGTGCCTCCCTGGTGGCCTAGGGGTTAAGTCTCAGCCCTATCACCACTTGGGCCTGGGTTCAGTTCAGGCCAGGGAGCTTCCCATAGGGCACAGCAGACATCTCCTGTCTCCCCGCTGCTTCTCTCAGCAGTGGATTTCAGTGGATTCGCCTGTCTTGCTCCCCACTCTGTCTCTGGTGAACCCTCTCACCATCCCACACCTCTGGCCTGCACCCCAGATTGTATGCATAAAATTAAAAAAAAAGTTACTAGCAACTGTTATTAAGAAAAAATTATGTATTTATGCGTACAAAAACTAGGGTGTAGGCCAGAGGTAAGGAAGGGGGTGAGCGGATTCACCAGAGACAGAGTGGGGAGCAGAACAGGCAGATCCACTGAAGTACACTGCTGAGGGGCGGAGTGGGGAGAGACAGGAGAGGCCTGCTGCGCCATGTGGGAAGCTCTTTGGCTGGGGATTGAACGCAGGGAACTCAGGGTACACAGGTGATAGCTCTAAGCTTTAATCTTAGGCCATCATGGAGGCCTCCAATATTATTTTCATAGGTATCAGCATTAAAAAAATAATAACAAACATGCACTACCATTGAACCTTTTAAAAAGAAAGAAAAAAGAAAAAGTCTGTGCCAAATACTTTCTTTTCTTCACATACCAGTCAGTCCATTGGACATGGGCTGAAAGTGAGTTTATAATTAACATAGGAAGAGTTTTTCCTCAAACATTAGATGCAGAGCTTTGGATTTCCAACAGCAACAGAAAGGGGGTTCTACTTAGTGGGGTCTTGATTTACGGGCCACAAAGGAGGGGAACGGGAACCCCAAGCCTGCCCTTCCAACAGCAATTTTTTTTTTAAGATTTATTTATTTATACATACAAGCTGGGGTACAGGTCAGAGGCATGGGGCGGCGAGAGGGTTCACCAGAGACAGAGTGGGGAGCAGAACAGGCAGATCAGAAACACACTGCTGAGGGGAGCAGCGGGCGAGGCAGGAGAGGTCTGCCGCACCATGTGGGATTCTCCCCGGCCGGGCATCGAACTCGCATCATATGCTGAGCCACCAGGGAGGCCCCCCTTCCGACAGCAATTTACCAAGACCACGAAGAGCCGCCAGCCAGGGAATGGGCTGCCTGTGACGGAGGTGCCCTTGAACACTCAGCGGTCTTCCTCTCCAGGGTATTGTCAAAGGAATCGGTGCAGCATTGAATGAGGGTTGCTCACCTACCTGGCTGCCAACGCAGAATGCTGGGGTGCCAGCACCCCCAATCTTTTCTCCCTCCAGCCACATTTTGATTGTGTTTCCAACAGGAAATGTGCAAAGACTCGAGGGGGCCATTTTAAAATGCTGATTCTGGTTCGTAGGCCTGGGGTGGGGCCAGAGACTGAATTTCTAACCAGCTCACAGTCCGACAGCCTCACTTAAATGGTCAGAGGCTGGAGTACTTGACCCTTGCCCTGTTTGGATTTCCACAGCCTGTCAGTGCCCAGCAAGCTGTGGCTGCCCTGGGCCTCTCTGGTGGTCTCGGGGTTAAATCTCAGCACGATCACTCTGTCACCGCTTTGGCCTGAGTTCGATCCCCGGCCAGGGAGCTGACCCACATGGAGCAGCAGACCTCTTCCGACAGCCCGCTGCTCCCCTCAGCAGTGGATTTCGGTAGATCCGCCCGTTCTGCTCCCGACTCTGTCTCTGGTGAGTCCTCTCACCCAGCACCTCTGGCCTACACCCCAGTTCCTATATGCATAAATAAATAAAAATAAATCTTAAAAAAAAAAAAAAAGCCGTGGCTGCCCGGCAGCACTGGCCCCGTAGGCGTGGCGGCCCTCCCTTATCTCTTTCTCATGGGGTCGCGACAGCCGAGACTGGCCCGGTTTGGGAGCAGCTCACTAAGGTCCTGGTGCCCGCTTCCCTGGCTGTGCCTGGCCCTGCTGAGGGGTGGGGCGTGGGGAGCACAGGCCCCCCCCACCTCCCGTGAATCTCGGCTGCCCTGGCAAGCACACATTTCCCAACCTGCCCATAAAACCAGTTTCCCCAGGTCCTCACGAGATGGTTCCCACCTACCAGGCGTGCCACCCATCCCACCGTGGCACAAAAGCCCTCTGTGGATAACTGAAAAAGGGGGATAAATACTGTCGGAGGTCCAGGGGATTCAGACTCTCGTCTCTCCTTTTTGTATGTTGAAGACTTACATACATTTGCATATGTTTTACATATATGCAGTTTGTTCTCAGGTAGATGATCAGAAAAGCATGTGTGCCGAAAAGCCTCTTGGTTTCTCATCTCTCAGGATGAATCTGAAAGTCTGCAAACTGTCACCCTGAGTACCTAAGAAAGGTGTAGAAACTGCTCACGTCAATTTATTCTCTCTTACAGTGAGACCTGGCTGTAATTTCCAGTTTTATAAAGTAGATTCCCCCCTCCCACACACACACACGCACACACACCCTGAGCCATTTGGAACATTCCAGAATAACAATGTTTTGGGCAGTGACTGACCACATATACAACAATGGTCCCTGGGTACAACCTAGGCCTATGGTAAGCGGTACACCTTGGTTTGTGTGAGTACGCCTCAAGATGTTTGTACAATGAGGAAGTTGCCTAACAACTCATTTATTAGAACATATCCCCATTATTCATCAAGGCATGCCTGTGGTCAGCCAGCCTTTTTTCTCCAGAAGTAAGATCTGGTCCTTTGCACCATGCACTTTCCTAAGCCCCTGAAATATCTACATTCATTTAATACATCAACCTGACAAGAAGCAACACTATCCCCATGTGTGAGAGGACAATGAAGTACAATAAAAGTGCTTTGCTTATGTCACACAGCTAGTGAGGGGAAAGCCCAGACCTCAAATCCCAGGGCAGCACAGCGCTCTCATTGAGGCTGGGCTCCCAGGAGCCACTCCCCTCATAGATGCAGCTCACTTCCTCTCAAACATTAGCCTGTAGAGGCTGCACCAAGGAATATCAGTCAGCCATAAAAAGGAGTGGAGTGCTGACATGTGCTACCGCCTTGGTGAACTTAATTACACTGAATGAAAGAAGGCCAGATGGGGCCTCCCTGGTGGCCTACGGGTTAAGTCTCAGAACAGCAGCTTTCACTGCTGTGGCCTGAGTTCGATCCCCGGCCAGGGAGCTGACCCACAGGGCGCAGCAGACCTCTCCTGTCTCCCCGCTGCTCCCCTTAGCAGTGTGTTTCAGTGGATCCACCTGTTCTGCTCCCCACTCTGTCTCTGGTGAATCCTTGTATCTGTGGCCTACACTCCAGTCCTTCCACAAAGAAAAAAAAGGCAAGACAGGTATTGTGGAGTCCCGTTTTATGATACGTCCAGAATAGACAAATCCAGAAAGACTGAACACATTCATGGTGGGGTGGGGCACAGGCAGATGAGGAGTGGCTTGCTTGGGGGATGATGAAACGATCTAGAATCTGTGGGATGGTTGCTCAATATTGTGAATATATTTTAAAACAGTGAGTTGTACACTTTTTTTTTAAAGATTTATTTATTTATACATACAAGCTGGGGTACAGGCCAGAGGCGTGGGGCGGTGAGAGGGTTCACCAGAGACAGAGTGGGGAGCTGAACAGGCAGATGGACAGAAACACAGTGCTGAGAGGAGCAGCGGGCGAGGCAGGAGAGGTCTGCAGCGCCATGTAGGATTCTCCCCGGCCGGGTGTTGAACTCGCATCACCGTGAGCTGTCGACAGCTCCAGCGCAGAGCTCAACTGCTGCGCCACCAGGGAGGCCTCGAGTTGTACACTTTTAAAGGGGTGGATTTTATGTTCTGTGAGTTATATCTCAAAAATAGTCACCGGGGAATTTTTCAGTGATCTGGTCCAATGAGAAGAATGTTTAATAATTTATGAAATCAAAGCGGGTGAAGGATAGAATATGCCATTTTGGCATAAAGAGTATTTGGAGCTGAGGATAGTTGGAAAGAATCAGATACCAAAAGCTCTCTGCCGTCCTGTTTATATAAAAGCAGCACCTCATTTGCAGAGTACCTCCCCTCCCCTCTGCCAGAACGGACAGAAGTCAACCATGGCAGACAGCTGCAGCTCCTTGGCAGCCTGGAGATCACATCGGAGCCGACCTGGCCAAAACTAGCCCTCACTTACCTGGAGGTCCTTCCAGCATATGCTTACCTTCCCACAATGCACCTCCCCGGAAACTCAAAGTTCTTTTCTCTGTCTTGTCACTGTTCTAAAAATGCATTGTTCTTTTGTTTAGCGAACACAGCCTGAGTTGGAAACCAGCATGGAGTGATTTGCCTCTGGGTGCGCCCATGTATGTGCGGTTCCAGGGCCCCGGAAGCTGGAGCCTGTCAGCTACCATCCCATTGTTGAGCCCAGTGGGTAATGGGAAGACGTCAGAACCTCGGCTGGACAACTACTAGCGAGAAACAGAATCTCCTGGCCACGGTCAACGCCATAAAACCAGGGCGCCCCTCGCAGCCGCCGACCGCCTCGGGCAGAGTATGGCTCGGTGGCCTCCACTTGCCTATTTTGGGGTCCAGGATGAATAAATGTTCTTTGCTTGAATTCTCGATTATATCTCTCTAAATTCCTTTCATCAAGTCAATCCAGCCAGACCAGAACTCCCGAAGGTGGTAACACTTCTGTTTCTTTTTCTCTTGGTAGACTGTCTTCTGCTCGTCTAATTTATAGGACCTCCACCTGGGAACCTAAGCTCCACCGAGAGAAAGATTGTCCTGCTCTCTCACACTGGCCGCACAGGCCGCTGGGATCCGGCCCCTTACAATGCTCCGGCCACTCCCTGCCCCTTGCTCAGCAAGTCGTCTTATTTTTTTAAGATTTATTTATTTATGCATACAAGCTGGGGTACAGGCCAGAGGCGTGGGGCGGTAAGAGGGTTCACCAGAGACAGAGTGGGGAGCAGAACAGGCAGATCAGAAACACACTGCTGAGGGGAGCAGCAGGCGAGGCAGGAGAGGTCTGCCGCACCATGTGGGATTCTCCCCTGCCGGGTGTCGAACTCGCATCGTGCGCCGCTGACAACCGCTGCGCCACCAGGGAGGCCCCAGTCTTTTTTTTTTTAACGATTTATTTATTTATGCTTATAAGAACTGGAGTATAGGCCAGAGGTGTGGGGTGGTGAGAGGAGTCACCAGAGACAGAGTGGGGAGCAGAACAGGCGGATCTCCTAAAGTACACTGCTGAGGGGAGCAGCGGGGAGACAGGAGAGGTCTGCTGCTCCCTGTGGGTCAGCTCCCTGGCCGGGGATCGAACTCGTGCTGCAGAGGCTGTGGATAGCTTCCCGGTGCTGAGACTTAACCTATTGCATCACCAGGGGAGCCCAGCAAGTCCAGTCTTTCTGGACTTCCTCAGCTATTCAACGTGAGGAGTCTTTCCCTCTTTGGAGCCTAAGAAGGCTCACTGCCTCCAGGAGGCCAGTCTCCGTCAAGGCCACTCCCCTCATGTAGCCCCCACCTCCCACACCAGCTGCCCGGCCAACTGGCTCTGCATCTCGCCTCCTCCGCAAACTTCAGGCTCCGGAGGGGGACGCAGGACAGCTCCACGGCCCACACCAGGTCCTGCTGGCTTCAGAGGGCAGGGAGCCCTCCCTCCAGGGGAACCACTGACATCAGGACTTTTCAAAAGAGGGAGGGGGCCTTGCCTGGCCCATGTCACAAGCCTTTTATTCTTTTTTTTTTTAAAGATTTATTTATATATGCATACAAGCTGGGGTACAGGCCAGAGGCGTGGGGCGGCGAGAGGGTTCACCAGAGGCAGAGTGGGGAGCAGAACAGGCAGATCAGAAATACACTGCTGAGGGGAGCAGCGGGCGAGGCAGGAGAGGTCTGCCGCGCCATGTGGGAATCTCCCCAGCTGGGCGTCAAACTCACGTCGCCGCTGTCGACAGCTCCACAGCGCAGCGCTCAACCGCTGCTGGGCCACCAGGGAGGCCCCTCACAAGCCTTTTATTCTTGACTCCAGGTAACACGTGTGCCGGATACATCAAACAAGTACCTGATTTGTTTGTGAAGTCAGAAAACTTCTCTTCCCTTGATTAGAAGTTCTGTGCAGGGCCTTCCCGGTGGCGCAGCGGTTGGGCGCTGCGCTGTGGAGCTCTCGGCAGCGCGACACGCGAGTTCGATGCCCAGCCGGGGAGAATCCCACATGGTGCGGCAGACCTCTCCTGCCTCGCCCGCTGCTCCCCTCAGCAGTGTATTTCTGATCTGCCTGTTCTGCTCCCCACTCTGTCTCTGGTGAACCCTCTCGCCGCCCCATGCTTCTGGCCTGTGCCCCAGCTTGTATGTATAAAAAAAAAAAAAAAAAAGTTCTGTGCAGTCCTGGATGTTGTTTGGGGTGATCTGCAGGGAGCTCTAGGAGCATTCTCTCAAGGCAACCAGCAGAGACTTTGTTCACACAGAAGAGCAGCCGAGCCACAGCGCTGCCAACTGATCATGGAGCACCTACGAGGCCTGATGCCCAGACACGCCAACTGCTTTCGTCCCTCAGAGCCTGCGGGATGTTTTCTTGTCCACGTGTTACAGATGAGAAGGCAGAATGGGACATAAGTGACTTGTCAAGCCACTACTGGGTTAGTGGTAAAGGTATTTTCTTTTACAAAATGTAAAACAAAGCAATTATTTAGAAAGCTTTTCACAGTCATGAGAATTTTCTGGTAATTTAATAAAAAGAGGGACCAAGAAGACAGGCTATCGCTGTGCAAAAACTGAAATCGTTCTGGTTCCATTTCCTTTTTCCACATCAAAAATGAGAGCATTAGTGTTCCCTCAATATACATGAAGCAATAATGAAGGTAGGACTGATGCTACTTGTTAAAAATTAAAAAAAACACATTCATATTACAATAAAATTATCAAAGCACAGGCTGCTTTCAACTAAAAATGGGGGCCTCCCTGGTGGTGCAGGGGTTTTAGCGCTATCAAGCTATCACCAGCCACTGGGGACTGAGTTCAAATCCCCGGCCAGGGAGCTTCCCATAGGGCGCAGCAGACCTCTCCTGTCTCCCCGCTGTTCCCCTCAGCAGTGGATTTCAGTAGATCTGCCTGTTCTGCTCCCCACTCTGTCTCTGGTAAGTCCTCTCACCCCCTGCAGCTCTGGCCTACACCCCAGTTGTTGCACGCATAAATAAATATAAATATTAAAAAAATAAAATTAAAGTAGGATTAAAAGAGGTTTTGACAAACAGGTGCCTCCTTAAAGGGTGAATACCAGGAGTGAGGGCCACCTGGCCACATACGCCTCCCCGTGAAGAATGGACAGTCTGACTCCATTTCTCCTTCCGTGTGGAAGGACATCCCTGCTGAGGAGAATAACTACCATGAATCCCAAGGCTTTGTGGAAACCTCAGAGGCAAGGCCTTCGGGCCAAGCATCTGTGGTTTCTCTGGTGAATCCTTGCACGTCTGGCCTACACTCCAGTCTTTCTCTGTTGTTGCAGCTCCAGTTCACCCCGCGGGGACGCTTCCTGTGCGTTTGCTGTGACCGAACCAGGCACAGGCAGATTTCTACGGAAATGCTGATTCCATGAGATTTGGGGCAGATGAGGCAGGCTGGTATCTTTAAGAGTGCAAAGTGATCTTGGGACATTAAGGATTTCTTTGGCTTGACATCCACGGAAGTTTTTCACTGACTTGTGTTGCTAAACTATGAAACATGAACAATGGACTATGGAATAATTTCTCTGGATAAACAAACAATTAAATACTGTGGGGGTAGGGAAAGGAAAACCACCAGGTAAAATGTATCCGCAATGCTGCGCATGAGGACCTCGCCTTGTGAAAGTTTAAAATAAGCTGGGAGATGAGGACACAAGTAGTCAGGACGTGGAGAGAGGGGGCCAGGCCGGCGCTTCCAGCGGGTCAATCATCTCTGCTCCACTCAGGGCTTCTCGCTGGTGAACTTGGGCAAGACTCACCAGCCCAAGTGTCAGCAGCTCATGTGTCAGGAGGAATGATCCGTGCCTTGTTCTCTACTTTGAGCTGACTCCATTCTGAACTGTCATCATGTCTCCCATCTCACTGGGGAAGGAAGGAAAGTTAGGTGATTATGACCTGGGATGTCCCAAAGGAGGTGAAAGGGAGGAAGAAGGCAGCTTTCTAACGACCCCCAAAAATGACCACATGTCCGGTAAATTCTCCGGGGTCACTAGATGACAACAGTGTAGAACTGGGGTGCTCCTCAGACATCCCCTGAGGAAGCCTCCTAGTCGCGTGCAACCAGGCTGCCCCAGACTGCGAGGCAGGCAAGGGCAGTTTCAGAGGTCCTCAGGCCCTGCCATTTGCCCAGTTACAGTTCTCCCCGTCGATCAAAAAACGCCAGTGGCTGCAGGACACGAACCAAACTCCTTAAAGCCCAGAAAGTCACCGGCAGTAGCCAGGCCAGTTTGTCGGGCACCGACTGTCTTGGAAGGTGGCTTTAGTGCTTTTCTCCTACTTGTGTACTTAAACTCACTGTGCGTGGCTGTCTCAGTCAGCCCCTGGCTAAGAAAATTACAGCACGTTTAAAGGGGCCTGTTAGTTTTTGGTAATGCCAAGTATCATTTCTTTCCAAATTTTTTACCAAAATCATCTATGAAGAGCTTTTTTGGCTTTTGGATCAGTGCTGTTACCACCTCTTAATGTCAAAATTTTTATTTTTTGTAATCAGCGTTCTCACCCCTCCCCAAAACCACACTCCTTTGAAAGTTTGCGAGCAGCAAACTACTGCTAATTTTAGGGGCGGGGGGGGGGGTTCCCTTGGCCATGAAGCACCTGGGAACCCCACTCCAAAAACCTTCACAAGGGCCTCCCTGGTGGCGCAGCGGTTGGGCGCTGCGCTGTGGCGCTGTCGGCAGCAGCGAGTTCGACGCCCGGCCGGGGAGAATCCCACATGGCGCGGCAGACCTCTCCTGCCTCGCCCGCTGCTCCCCTCAGCAGTGTGTTTCTGATCTGCCTGCTCTGCTCCGCTCCCCACTCTGTCTCTGGTGAACCCTCTCGCCGCCCCATGCCTCTGGCCTGTACCCCAGCTTGTATGCAGAAATAAATAAATCTCAAAACAAAAACTTTCTCAAGGGCCGGTGCCGCGCAGGGCGAGCGGGCGCGGGCAGCACCGGGCGAGTGCGGCCTCCGCGCCGGGAAGGGCGCCCGAGGGGCGACAGCGGCGCCCCGGACCCTGAACGGCCGCGAGCCCGCCGGCCCCACCCCAGCCCGCGAGGCCGTTAAGGCAGTTGAGGAGGGCGCGGGGAGGGGAAGGAACACCGCCCGGCGCCCTTGCCCGAGCGCGAACGCGCGGTTCAGCGAGCCCGGCTCCGGCCCCGGGCCCCGCGATCCGCGCCAGGCCGCGCCAGGCCGCCAGCCGCTCCGCAGGCACCACCGAGCTCCGGGCTTTCCCTCCAGCCCTTTGTGTCCTGGCGCGCGTTGGAGGCAGCGCGGGAACGCGCGTCGCTCCGTGCGCCTGCGCCAAGGGGCGGGCGGCGCGCCCGGCCGGGAGCCGCGAGTGGGCGTTGCCTCCGGATGCCCCGCCCCCGGCCGCCATTTCGTGCTCCGGCGCCTCGCCTGAGCCGGGCGAGCGCGCGCGGCCTCCGTGATGGACGCCCGGAAGCTGGGACAACAAAGGCCTGAGCGCAGGGGCTGCCTGGCCTGCCGGCCTTCCGCTGCCCGCGGGTCGAAGATGGCGTCCAGAGGCTGCCGCTGTGCTCGAGTGGGGGGAGAAGTGGGTGCCTCTGCTACCGCCAGACGGACCTCCTGAGCATGCGTGGCCTCGTGTGTGCACAACCCTGGGTGTGCACCCTGCAGTGCTGCACAACCGCAGCGTGCACGCGCGCTGGGATAGCCACGTATTCCTGGGTGCTCACACCCGAGTTTGCTCACACTGTTTGCAAGCCTAGCTGTGTACCCAGGTCCAGGTGTGCAAGAACTCGGGTTTGCACTAACCCAAGAAGTGCACGGACCCGTGAATGTGCGATTCTGGGGTTTGCACCAGGCTGCCTTTGTGTGGCCTGGTATGGCTTCCGCAGTCCGGGACGCCCCTTGAAAACTGTCCTTTTTCTGGCCAATTTAGGGGTCATTTGCTCTTGCTGAGTTTAGTGCAGAGAACAGCCCTGCGATGCTCTTAACCATTCCTCCTTGGGCTGAGCCCGTGGACCTGATTTTGCTCGGGGATACCCAGCTACACGTGGCCAGTGAGGGAAACATTGAGAAACGGGCAGTTGAGGGCATCAGGATGCAGCTGTGAAAGGGGCCACCTGACCTTCAAGATCAAGAAAAACTTCCTGAAGGAAGCCAGGAGCCACGGCCATCTCAATCAACTGGGCTTGGCACAGAGGGAGTCTGAGTCAAGCCCCAGTTTGCGCTCAGACTTGAGCTTTGTTCTAGAAGGTGTTTAAACAGGAGATGCCACCAAATTGACATTTGAGAGGGGTAGGTGATGGACAGGACGGTGCTTGGGAAAGGAAACCAGTTTGTAGGGCCCAGGGGCCAAGAAACTGGGCGACCAGGCTCAGCAGGGACATAGCTTCCCTGGGGGATGAAGAGCAGGTTGGGGGCTGCTTACACTTCCCACAGGCTTGCTGCTGCTTCTGGCTCTTGTGTGTGGAACAAGCCAGCACTGCCCCGCACCAGCTGGGGGGCTAGCCAAGCACCTGTGTCGGTGAGGATGGCGGGAGATACCAGATGGCACCAGAAGAATAGGTGGTTAGTAAGCACAGGACTTAGCATCTGGGCTGGACTGGCTTTCGAAGCCCCCTTGTCTGGCCCTCCCAGTCCTTCCACCAAAGGCCCGCTGGGTCAGTGTGCCTGTGGGCAGGGCTAGCCTCTTGTCATGCTCACTATTCCTGGATACATGTTAAGGGCACACAGTCCCTCTGGAACATATTTCTGTGTGTCTGAGAAACCCTCTATGTCATCCCCAAGCTTGTCACCATGCCAGTTTGGGTACATCTCATGATGGAGAAGTGGTCACTTCGTAGGCCAGCCTTTTTGATGTCACATGGAAAGTAAACCTTTAGGAGGCCCAGACCTTGCCCATTCTTGTCGCTCAAGATACTTTCTCAGCACATGCATCTGGCACAGCAGGCAGGAGAGCAGCCAGAGCTCCTGCCTCGAGGAGCTTAGCAACCTGAATCAGCCTCAGGGTCCAGGAGCACACAGTGGGGTCTTGCTTGATGCCTTGAACAGCTGGTATTATGCCTCTGGCGGGCCCCTGCGTCTTGAATCAGAGCTGTAGGGAGATGGGGGCAGGGGAGTGACCTGGACTAGCACTGGGGCGCCTGCTCCTCGTCCTTTCCACAGTGCCCCCACCCCCACCCCGCCTGGGCATGGTCCATTATCCAGGCTACTGAGGGTGGGGGGAGCTGAGCGCTTGCTCAGGAGCACCAGTTGTGCCCTCCTGGAAGGGGGCCGTGCGCCTGGAGATGCCCTGGGTTGCGCTGAGGGATGGGGTGACCCAGCTGAGCTCTGGCAGCACCCAATTCTGGGCAGCCCTGCCCGTTGGGGAGGCGGGGCCTTGGGGAGAAACAGCCCTTGTACGGCTGTCACTCTGGAGTAGGGCAAGTTTTTCCACCCCTGGAGTCTGCCAGCAGGGCCGCGGGCTGGAGCCTCCTAGGAAACCAAGCCTGGCTCTGATGTAAATAAAGTCTGTGAAACTGGAACTAGGTGAGGTGGGCCCACCTCCCTGCTGAACGGGCTGATTGTACTGGAATCTGCTCCGCGTTTCCCGCTCTCCCCAAAGGGGTGGGGGCTGGGTGACGTCACCCTCCCGCAAATGGCCCTCTCCCAGCATGTGGGCTCCAGGGGCGCGTTCTGAGCAGGGGGCCAGAGCTGCCCCTCTGAGAGCTGTGCTGGCACGCGCCGTGCCCAGGAAACACCGGGTCAGGGAGTTTTCTGGCTCGCGAATAAACCTGGCGGACCTAGAAGGCGCTACCCTCGGCGGCTTCTTACTTCCAAAGGGTCCTATTAAAAGAGGAGGGGTCCCCTGAAAAATGAGGCCGTTGGCAGAAGAATAAATGCCACCTTGTGCCCGCCGACTTCCTCCAGAGGTCTGTGGGCTTGTGTCAATAATTTCATGGAAAAGTCCAGAAGGGAGGCAGCCCACGTGAGCCTGACCTTACCGGCCGGCCAGGCGGGTCATAAAACGTTGCCCCTCCAGGCAGTGGCCGGGGTCCCACGCCCCCTGTGCAGTCCAGAGAAGAGCCGGCTCCGGCACGGGAGAAACAGCCCTTGGGCGGAGCGCGCCCGCTCCCGCTGCGCGGGTGGGGTTTGCCCAGGCTGCCTCGGCGGGCCGCGTCCTGGACCCCAGGGGCCGCACCTCCGAGACGTCCAACCGGCGTCCGGTGGTCCCAGAGGGGCGCCCTCTCCCCCCGCAGGCAGCCCCGGGCGGCCCGCTGAGAGGGAGGGGCTGTAGGTTTCCGCCGGGCCAGGCCGGGCTCCCCTCCAGCAGCACTGCCCGCCCCCCCCCGCCCTGCCCAGCACCCCCCCACACCCCCCGCCGCCTCAGGGCGGCTGCTCCCCGGTGCGATCGGCCGCCCTGGCCCGTCTGGGAGGCGGGAGGGACGGAGGCGGGAGCGCGCGGAGCCGCTGCCCAGAGGCTGCGCAGCCCGGCGCGGGGCAAACATTTCCTTATGTGGTGGCTCCCGGGGCCAGGGCGGCGTCGGAGGGGGCTGGGGGCTGGGGGCTGGGGGGACGGCCGGACACGCCCTGGATGCTCGCGGCGCCCCGGCGCAGCCCGCCGCCCATCTCAGCTTCCTCCGAGACCGAGAGGAAAGGCTCCCGGTCCTGCGCTTTGTCCCATGGAGCGCGTCCCCACGGGCCCCTAAGAGGAAGTGGACCCCAACTCTCCCTGCTGCGTCCATGGAAAGTGTCCCGAGATCTGACGTTCCGGCAGAGCCCTCAGCCCCCGCGGGAGAGGACGGAGGAGTGGGCTGCCTGGCCGTGGTCTGGGCGCCACCCTGGCTCGTTGGCACTTCAGCCCCCGGGGAGCTATATTTGGTCGTTGAGGGCAAAACAGGGTGACTCACGGGAGGCACGGCCCAGGCATGGGAAGGGGAGCGCTGCACCTCGGCTTCCCAGGCCGCTGCAGGTTGTAGCCCCAGACAGACGTCAAAACCGGCAGCGCAGGGCCTCCCCGGTGGCGCAGCGGTTAAGCGCTGCGCCGTGGAGCTGTCGGCAGCGGCGACGCG
>PVIJ01008106.1:20009-76931 GCA_004024925.1 Scalopus aquaticus
GGGGGGGTGTAAACAGGGGCCTCCCTCAGCGGAGGGCTGAAATGCCCGGATCCGGGACCCTGACCAGTGCACCCAGCTCTGAAGCGCCCCGCCCGGGTTCCGGGGTGTCTACCCCGCCCCTTGAATGCTCCTAGATTCTCGCCAGTGTCTCACTTCTGCAATATCACAACTTTAAGCAGACTAACACCTGACAGGGCAGCTTCCCCCAGAGATATTTTCTCAGTGGGGCTTTTAGCAGGACATTCGCTCACCCCAACAAATCTCTAATTGGTCCAATTTCAGGGAGTATAATTTGAGGCTGCTTGGGACAGATAATCCCTGGTGGGTGGGGAGGCCTCTTCCTGCAGCACCACCCCCACGGGCTGAGGGAGAAGAAACTCCCCCTCCCCACAACTTCCCTGCAGCCTCTGACCCCTGGCTCCCTGGGGTCTCCCTAAGCAGAGGGCACCCACACCCAAGTGCCCCCCCATCTTTACTACCTACCTGACACCAGGAAGTCATCTTCCACCTCAGAGTCCCCCCATGTCCTGACTCAGACGGAAGGGGCAGCATTGAAGCCCCCCCGGGGAAGGAATCACTTTCCTGTGGACTTGAGGGTCTGGGAGCTGAAGTGAGAACTCCCAGGGGAGCAAGGCAACACCCTCCTGGCCCAGTGCACTAAAACGGACAGGCCAACAGTTTTCAGATTCCCTTTCTCATTGAGGAGAGGTCCCCAAGAGCCTGAAGCAGGGAGATGGGGAAACAGACACTGAAAAGCTTCCGATGTGCAGCCCATACACTGAAAAAATGGCCTTAGGCTCAGAGGGGACCTTCGGGTCCCCTCACTTACCCGGCTACCTGCAGCAGAAAGTCTGCACTCCTGAATCACCTCAGTGTGTTCACTACTCAGTGTGTTCTGTCTTCTAGGGAGTTGCACCCTAGAACCTCCTTGAGGTGCCTCTTCATGGGCCTCATCTGTCTGTGTGTTCTATGAAGGCAGGGTCCCAGAATCCCACTGCCTCCCATCGTGCATGAGCATAATGGGGTTGGGTGGGGGCAAATGATGAAGCAATATTGAACCTTCACTGAAGGGCCACCTCGAAGCCGCCCACTCTGGCCTAAACCACATCACTTTCCCCGCTACCCCATATATAAGTTTCCAGAACGCTCTTCATCATTGCTACCCACAACCACAGACAGGCTGCAGTGTTTATTCTAAGCAGTGGCCCCCGAAGTGAACACCCCCTTAGGGTCCTGGGCCTTCTGGATATTAGGACTCAGTTATGTCTTCCTGGGTAGCTGGAACAGGTGCTGGGGAGCTTTGAACACAGCACGATGGGCTAACGTGTTTGTTGACTGACTCCTGGATGACTGGGGGGGTGGGGGGCAGTCTCAGGCAGCAGCTGGCACAGCTCGTCACACCCCGGACACCTGCTCCTCCCCGTCTCCTCCGTGGTTTGGGGTGAGGGCAAACTCACAGCTCTTGCATCATCCGTGGCTCTAGTGTGGGGTGATGAGTACAGGCTGCCGGGGTGGACTGGAGACCAGCAGGACCCAGGCCTGGCCTCAACTTGCAGACCAGAGGCAGGTGGAGGGTGAGGTCCACAGCCCCCAGAGTGGTTTTCCTCCCTGAAGGCGCTTTGCCACACTGAGTGCCCCCCTCTAGAATGACCTGTTGCCCGGGGAGGGACAGCGGCATCCCAAGGTCACTACGGACCTCCTGGCACTTGGGCAGGGGCCTGGCTTGTGGGGGAGGGGTGCAGGGTGGGTCTATGCTCCTGATCAGCCCCCTGCAGGATCACTGTGACACAGAGGAAACCCCGGAAACCAACAAGTTCATTGGGGAGCAAGTGAAAGAAAGATAAAATTCCCCGGAGTCCGAGACAGAGGGGACGGAGGCTCAGGAGTGGCCCCAGATCTCCGCGGCTCCTCCAACCACCAAGGTCAACAGGATGCAGCTATGTCCCGGCTGAGAACGTGGGTCAGCCTAGCTCTGGGAGGACACCAGCTCAGCCCCCAAACCCCAGGCCTCACCAGGGCACCCAGAGGTGCCAAGGAGGGCAGGAGTCCACCCAGACCCTTCCCACCCGGTCACTCCCTGCCCACGCTCCCCATGTGCTGACTCCAAGCAGAAGCCTTGAGACCTGGGTCCTGGCCTGGGCCCTAGAGAGCCCCCAGGCCTCCTCCTGGTCTGTCAAGGTGGGTTGTGTGTAGGGAAAGACGCCTGGACAGGTTGGCACGGTGGCATTGAGGCCCAGCCCCCCCAGCCACCTGGATGGCCTCAGGCAGGTCACTGGGCTCGATGGCCCTCAGTGGCCCCCGCCCCATCCCAGGCAGCCAGTGTGCAGTGGTTCTGGTTCTCAGGGGCCTCGGAGCCTTCCCCAGGTGGCAGGAGCAGGCCTGGGCTCACAATGCAAATGGACCGCGTGGAAGTCAGCCAGTGTTTCCTCCTCTTCTGACAAGGCCCAGTCACACCCGGGACCTGGCACCAGGGGGTGACAGTGATCTGCTGGGGACAGAGCCTAGCTGGAGGCTGACTCCCCCACCCCTCCCCAGCCCATCCAAGGCCCTTATTCCCCTGCCCAAGTGAACCACATTCGGCCCCTTCTGCAGCTACTTGTGTCCTGTGTCACCCCAGATTGTTGGTCCCCCAGGCTCAGAGTGGCACGGCTCTCAGCCAGGGACCAAGTGGGCCCTGTGGGTCTGAGAACCCACACCGCAAAGCCCTTTGAGGAGCTGACAGGCTCCCACCATAACTGGCCCGGTTCTGGCTTTGGGCCCGGCTTTCTGCAGACAGGCCCCTAAGGCATTTTCTTGGGAGAAGCGCCTTGGGTGAGGGGCCTGAGCCTGGGACCCTGCCTCAGAGGATGCCAGGCACTCAAACAATGCCAGGCATCATGTCACCAGTCCTGGGGGTAAGAGTGGCTGTTTCCTGAGGCCTCAGGCCAGGCAGGCAGCTGGGCCACTGGGGCCCTGGGGACACCCAGATGTTATCACTTTTCAGCTCTTTGCTTCCCACAGTGATGGGGGAGACAAGGGGGGCCACAGGGAGGAGCCAAGGGGCACCCCTGGGTTTACGGAGTAGCAGAGGCCCATCTGTTCCCAGGCTGCAGGCCATAGGGAAGGCCCCCAGCACCAGCCTGCAGGGCCAAACACCACCAGAAGCAGGCTCCAGGGGGTCCTGCTGGGGGGCTGAGTGCACTAGAAAGAGATAGGTTCCAAGACTGCTGACAGAGACCTCCCTGGTGGCGCATCGGGTTAAGCGCAGCACTATGAAGCTATCCGCAGCCACTGCAGCCTGAGTTCAATCCCCGGCCAGGGAGCTTCCCACATGGCGCAGCAGACCTCTCCTGTCTCCCCACTGCTCCCCTCAGCAGTGTACTTCAGCAGATCCTCCTGTTCTGCTCCCCACTCTGTCTCTGGTGAATCTTCTCACCACCCCACACCTCTGGCCTGCACCCCAGCTTGTATGCAAAAATAAATAAATCTTAAAAAAAAAAAAAGACCCCTGACAGAGTGCGCCCCAAGTGAACCTTGAGGATTTGGTGGGAGAGGGTCAAGGGAAGATTTGGGAGTGGAAGGAATCAACCCCCCAGCTCCTTCCCTCTCCCTGAAAGACACCCCCCAAAAGATGTAGGCCACCTGGCAGTTTCAGAGCCTTTTAGGCCCTGGACAAGGACAGATGTCCCTATTTTACGGAAATTCTTATTTTCTACCAAAATCAATGAGCCTCAGTTCTTGAGGGTCCTTGGAGTCCCCCTGACAAGCTGGGGAGAGAAGGCAGCGTGGGGGAGAGGCTGCAGCCTTGGGAAGCTGTCTCTGGACCCCGTTCCCCTCCTGGGCACTCACATTTGACAGACCTCCCCCCACCCCATCCCTCACTACCCAGGTGAGGAGCCCCTCCCCACAGGCCTTCCACTCCCTGCCTCCGCCACAAGAAAAGCACTCAGATCCCTGTCCCCAAAGAAGCAGAGGTGGCTCCACCACTGTGCTGGGCCCTGCTCCCCCCAACCCTAGCTCTGGGCCCAAGACTCCACACGGGTCCCCTCAGGAAGCCGCCAGTCCCTCCTGCCTCGTGGCCGCCTTCCCTCAGGGCCACTCCAGAGAGAGCCTTCACCCCACTGCCGGCTTCCTCCTGCCTTCCTCATCCCTCAGGCCTGCGCCCAGAAACCCCGCAGAGGCTTGTTGGCCCCCAGGCCGTCCTCTCCCTGCTCCCTCCCTGAACCTCTCCCCAAGGTCCCTCTGTCTGCCTGGGTCTCAGCGCTGCCGGTCTCCCTCCAGGCTGCGAAAGGTGGGGGCCAGAGAAACCAGGCCCTGGCATCTGTCACTCCGGTGGAGACCTCAGGCCTCTCAGCTGGGTGGCCTAGGCAACTCCCTACTCCCTGTGGGGGTTCATCTCCTTGGCGCAAAACTGGGCACGACAAGGCAGCGACCCCCCCCCCCCCCCCCCGCCCCTGCACGCCCGCCCAGGGCCCCTGCTGCACAGAAGCGCAGGCTCCAGCGCCGGCCCTGGCGACGAGACCACGGAGGGCCCGACAGCCTAGGCTGAGGCCGGCAGGCGGCTCCACAGGCTTTGCCTGGCTGATCTGGGAACCCCAGCGGCCTGGGGCGCGCGAGCACACACCCGCGCACCCAGCGTGCACGGCGAGAGCGGCTCCGAGGGCTCGGTCACTCGCTCACACCCCGCCTCGGCGCCCAGGGGTCCCTAGGAGTCAAGCGCGCCCAGTCCGGCCCCACCCCGGGCGGGGCTGCTCACAACCCGGGGCCCCCCCGGCGTCAGGGGTGGAGACTGGCAGCAACGGGTTAACTCCAGGCCCGCTCCGGGAAAGGAAGTTCCTTGGGGCATGCAATTGCCCCTCCCCCACCTCTGGCCTTTCCAGCATCCCCAGAGCCTCCCGGCAGGCACCCTCCCCTCAGCACCCATCCCCCTCCACTCCCTCAGCCCGGAGGCGACAGAGGGCTCCCCCAGGTGGCCAAATGGGCTACGGCTAGAAGCTGGGGATCCCTCAGGGACTCCATCCAAACCTCTTGCCCCTGGCTCCGTAAACTATTTGTCTGGTCAGATGCAGTGTTTTGATTTGGGGTTTAGAAAATCAGGTCCCCAGTATGCGTATCCACATCTGCATACAAGCAAGGAAGGGGCCTCCCTGGTGGCGCAGTGATTAAAGTCTCAGCGCTATTGAGCTATCGGCAGCCATTGCAGCAGTTCGATCCCCGGCCAGGGAGCTTCCCACATGGTGCAGCAGACCTCTCCTGTCTCCCCACTGCTCCCTCAGCAGTGTACTCAGTCCATCTGCCTATTCTGCTCCCCACTCTGTCTCTGGTGAACCCTCTCACTGCCACCCCCCCCACCTCTGGCCTACACCCCAGTTCTTGTACACACAAAAAAAATTTTTTTAATAAATCTTAAAAAAAAAAAAAACAAGCAAGGAAAACATCTCAGGTACCGCACAGGCACTCAGCCAGGCTGGCGTGGATTGCTTGCTGTCCTGGGAAGGCTGGTGGATTGGCTATCATGGGCCTATCATGGGTCACAGCGCACAGAGCTATGGGGACAGGAAGCGGAACAGAGAGGCCCAGGGCGGCCCCAAACACACCCACACCATAATCACCATCATGTATCAAGTGCCTTTCGTGTGACTGTCAACAAGCCCAGGCTTCCCAGACTTCCTTCCCTTTGCTTCTCGAAAACACCGAAAGTAGGCATTACTGTTATCATTATCCCCATTTAGCAGATAGGGAAATTGAGGTTCAGTGATGTGAAATCCCTTGTCTAAAATCACACAGCAAACTGAAGCCTGAATTTGAGCTCAAACATGCTGATTCTGCATCCCTCGCTCTGGCGAGAGCCTGCCACAGCACAGAAAGGTGATTTGGCAAAACTGCCAGATGGGACATGCGCACACTCCTGAAATGTCGTGGAGACACACAACTCCTTTCTGGCCCAGCAGCAGAATCTCAGCAGGCACCTGACCTACAGCAGCGGGGTCATGTAAGCAGAGTGAATACATACATATGGGAGAAAGGGGGGGGGAACCCGGACCCAACTCCCCCCCGCCCAGATGTGCACACAGGTGCTCAGAGGGCGAGAGGGAAAGCGGCTGATACCTGCCCCAGCAAGATGCAGCACACTCAGCCTGGGTACTGGTTCACAGACACCGGGGACGCACTAAGATCCAGAGAGTTCCAGTGACAGATGCAACCCACCCCCAGCTCACTGGCAGGCTGACACCCAGCATTCTCAACAGACAGGTTCCTGCGACAGTCACACACAAGCAAGGGACACGCACATCACACACACCCCACCCACACATGCGTCTCCAAACAGAGCTGCCGCCGCCGCCATCTGTTCTGGACAGACACAGTTGATCTCTTGGCCTCCCGGGCACACAGTCCAACTCACACCGACAAGTACACACACACATCTCTTTCTCAGAAAGAGGACTCGAAGTCTGAAAATCCCTGCACTCCCGGGACAGGTGGGGCGGCAGCCCAGAGACACCCCAACCTCTCGTCAGGAGGCCCCTCCCACCTTCCCAAGCCCTGAGGCGTCTTCTGCCTGGAATACCCACCATGACCACCAGGGGGTGCAGGAGTATTGAAAAAAATCCCTTTCACCCAGCTCCTCCCTAACTTCATTCGTTCATTCCCAAATAGGAATTAAGCACCCATTCTAGAATGTGCCTGGAGATGGGACCTAGAGAAAGGTTGGGGGCGGGAGCGTGCGGTCAGGGCAAGGGAAGAGATGCGTGCCTATGCTTCCGTGGGACCGGAGGTTAGATGGGGAAGGTGTTGGCAGGAGGGGCTGGGTCCAGAGCAGCTGTGTTCCAGCGCATTCTAGATGTTGCTTTGTATTCACTCATTTAACCTACAGCTGCATGAACTAGGTACCCCCATTATTCTACTTTTCTACTCATTCTACTTCTACTGTGGGTGCAGTAAGCCCAGCATGGCAGATACTAGCCTCACAGTGCTGCCAGGATCTAATGGGTCTGCGTGAACATGTACAAAGCACCAGGAGCACTGCCCAGTTACCATTCCCCATTTTAGAGGGGAACTCCAGGGCTCAGCAAGGAGTGGCCATAGGATTCAACTGTGACCAGGGAGGTTCCAGATTGTGGGCTTACCTGGCTACCCCCAGGAGACCCAAGCAGGAGGTCCTGGGGGGCAGTAAGGAATCACTAGAGAATTTTATTTTTATTTTTGCGTAGAACTAGGGTGTAGGCCAGAGGTGCAGGGGGTGAGAAGATTCACCAGAGACAAAAGTGGGGAGCAGAACAGGCAGATCTACTGAGATACACTGCTGAGGGGAGCAGTGGAGAGACAGGAGAGGTCTGCTGCGCCATGTGGGCCAGCTCCCTGGCCGGGAATCGAACTCAGGCAGTGGTGGTGATAGCACTGAGACTTAGCCCCTAGGCCACCAGGGAGGCCTCCACTAGAGAATTTGCTGACTGCAGGGTGGCCCAGCCTGGCCACCCAGGGGCTGACTGGCCAGCTGGAGGCTGTTCCCACAGTCTAGCTGTGACCTGATGTTCAGTGGAGAGTTGAGGACAGATTTGAAAGACATTAAGGAAATGGCCTGGAGGAGACTGGTGAAGAATTTCAGGTCAGAGCTAAAGGAGGGAAGAGGGGGAAAGCTGTGGGTGAAGAAGCAGAGTGGGAAGACGGTGAGGGTGGGGGCATTTAGTAGGACAAGAATGTGGGCCCCCAGCAGCCCTCGAGCCTTGACCTCAGGCCTGAAGATAAAGATAAAACAAACCACCCCCCCACTCGTCCCTTTACCCCATCTTTCCTGGAGAGCCTGGCGATGTTGTCTGGAACAGGAACCCTAAACTCTGAATCCCTTCTGTTCAGGGTCTCTGTGGCTCGGGGGCCCCCTGGGGTTGGCACTGTGTAGGTCTCCCCATCCTGCCTGGCAGGATGCCCATAGGGAAGGACAGGGAGTCCAACTGAACCTCTATGGCTGCCCAGTCACCAGCACAGGGGCAGAAAACACACACACACACACACACACACACACACACACACACACACACACACACACACACTCCTCTCCCGGGGATCTCATTATTTAATCCTCACAACAAGGTAGGGGTGAGCCCTTCCATCTTGGTTTCATACTGCAGGAGCCTTGTGGGAGGTAAGGGGCTTGCCCTGAGCCCACAGCTCATGTCTGAACCAGCCCCCTTCCAGGACTTTCGCTGTAAATCAAAGCCTCTTCGCCCCTCCCACTCCCCCAGGGGCCCGACGGGGAGACTGAGGCAGCGGTGCCCACAGCTTTTGTTTCTGGCCAGAGCAGAGGATGGCGACAGACAGGGCCTCGTTTGGAGTCACCAGGCCGCTAAGGGATAACCAGGGTCCAGCCTCAGTTCCTGCTGAGGGAACCAGGGAAGAAGGGGATCCATTTGGCCGGGGCGAGGGGCCTCCCAAAGGGTGGGGGTGGAGAGGGGCGTGCCCTAGCAGGCAAGTGGGGACAAAAAGGGCGCCAGCACACACCTGGCGGCCAGGCAACCTAAGCCCGCCAGCCCAGATTCAAAGTGGAGCTGCCGCCGTGATTGGCGCCCGGCTCCCTCGCCCCACCCCTCTCTCTCGCATCCCAGGCATCGTGCAAGAGGGATGGAGTGGAGCGGCCCCTCGTGTACTGCGGAGCAGAGGCAGACCTGGCACTGGCTGTTACCTCCCGCTAGAGCCCCAGCTCTGCCTGCGCCCTACCTGGCGTTGTGGCACCGCCATTACTCCCAGTGACTCCCCAAGCTACTGGGTGACCAGAGCTCAGGCCTCCCGCCCACCCAGCCCCCAGCCATCCGGCCCGCGGCCTCCTCCACTCATGCGTTTTACCCTAGACAGTCCCCTGTCCTCTGACCCGTCTCCCAGCTTAATTACCCGGATGAGGCTGGCCAGGGCCCCGGAAGGGACAGCTTTCTGGACTCTAGCCCCTCTCCACTAGGGCATGGAGGCCCTTCCGCGCCCGGGCACCCTGCCCACACTAAGGGGCTCTGCGGGCCGGTGGCCCCGGGGGACCCCTGCGCAGCTGGGCCGCGGCCAGCGGGGGAGGGCCGGCGAGTTGGGTGCCCGGGCTGTCCGGCTCCGCGGAGGGGCGGCCGAGGGGGGCTGGGCAAAAACCCGCCCCCGGGAGCGCGCCCCGCCCCCGGCGCAGATGGTGGGGCGCGGGCGGGTCCCCGGCCGCCTCCGGGGTCGGGTTTCGGCCGCGAGGGGCGGGGCGCGCGCTGGGGGCCCGCTGAGGCCGCGGCCAATCGCCGCGCGGCCGGGGCTCCCCCGCCCCCGGCCGCCCCCGCCCCGCCGCCTCCTTTGTTCCCCGCTAGTCCAGGAGGCCCCCGTGGCCGCGCCCCCGGCCTCGGACCCGGCGACTTCCGGCCCGCGAGGGCCCGGCGTGTGCACGCGCGCGCCCCGGGCCGAAGCCTGCTTTTGGCCTTGCACGCTCGCGTGCCCCCAACCACCCTAGGGACCCCTGGGCCAAAGCTCCCGAAAAGCTCCTTAGAGAGGCTGAACTTTGACGGGGGAAGGGGCTACCAGTGAGCCCCAGAAACTGGGCCCAGGGCCGCTGCACCCCACCTTTCCTTCCTGGGCCGTGGCTCACGCGGCTTCCCTTGCCAGTTGCCTGCCACACGCATCCTTCCAGATCCACCTGGGGGCTGCGTCCTCTGGACTCGCCCGGTAGTCGCAAGTGCTTCTTCCCTATCCGCCCCCCACACACTGCCACGCATGGGGTCCCCTCTTGAGGCGTCCACAGCAGCGAGCCTCTGCCGACCCCCTCAGGAACCCCAGCATCGGGCACAGCCTGCACATAGCAGTGCCCCTGTGAGCCCAGCGGGGCGGGGGTGGGGGTGGGGGGGAAGCAGCCAACACCATCCCAAACACGGCCGCGGGTCCCCGCAACTTCAGACCTGATCACAGCTCCGCCGACGGGGAGAGGCTGCCCCTCCCTGAGTCGGGGCTGGGGGCTGTCATCTGTGAAATGGGAATGGCCCCAGCCCTGTTGTAAGGGTTACAAGGAACAGCGGGAGGGGCTCCCAGCAGGCCCCTCACTTCCAGATTTACTCCCCATGCCCTGGACACAGCTCTCTCCTCTGAGCCCCCTGCCGTGACTTCTGGGCCTTCCCCAGGGACACTATCCTCAGCCCCCTTCTCCCCTTCACCTCCAGGAGTACATCCACTCCCACCCCTCCACCTGTCTGGCTGTCCCCCCACCCTCCAGGCTGCCAACTGCACAACACCCAAACAGCTCAAACCCAGGTGCCTCACATGCGAAGTCCTCATCCCACCACCCCTGCTCCTCTGCCAGCCGGGGGACTGGCTGCCCATCCCGCCACGACCCAGAGCAGAGGCCTGGGTGTCCGCCTTCCCTCCTCGCCTGGCATCGCTGTGACCAAGTCCGTGGTCGATCTGGCTTCTTTCTGCCTTTTCTCCCCTCTCAGCTTCCTTGCTCAGCCTGCAAGGCCCGGGTCCGCAGGGCCCGCTGCTCCCCAAGCCGCTCTCCCCATCACCCTCAGCATCCAGCCCCCTGACTAGCTGAAGTCCTGACGCGGCTGCAGGACAGGAGCCCCGCACCTTCCTGGGCCCCCTAACTGAAGCGTGGCACTGGGCGTGGGGCAGGGCCGAAGCAGGCCCTGGGTCGGTCGTCTCTGCTCGAGCCTGCCCTGTGACTCGGGCGCTGTGACGTGTCCTCTCTGACGTATGGGTCCCCAGTGGGTTTAACATCCCCTCTGCAAAGGAATAGAGCGAATTTAGGACCCAGGGCCAAGTGTGGGCAGGGGTAGCCTTCCCTCCCAGGTACTCCCCGGGGCCCCAGCTTCTAAATCACCTCGGGGGAGGGGCACGGCCTGAGATGGCAGAGCCGGTTGGGAGGCTTTGGGGAAGAGAGAAGGGGGCAGGGGGTGGGAGGGGGAGGGGAGGCTGACAAAAGAGACCAGCTGCTGTTTGCACACAAACCCCAAGTTGATAATGAGTGGAGGGGCGGGGAAAAGTCTTGGCAGGAGACTCTGCCAGCTGAAGGGTCTGCCCAGGATCCTGTGCCCCTCCTTACGCTGCCCCCCTTTCACCCCCCACCTTGCACACCCCAGCGGTACATCTGCTCCCAGGACTGCACAGGAGAGGAGAGAAGGCCCTTCCGGGGGTCTGGCCCCAAGGCTCAAATCCTCCCCCTCAGGCCACACACGCCCTGAGAGCTGGCTGGAACCCACAGGAAGGGGAGAGCCTAATGGAGCCCAAGGGCGGCTGGGCTTCCTGTCTCTCAGCTCTGGTCAGACTGAGGCCCCTTGGGGCTCGGGAGCAGAGGGAAGGCCTGGCATTCTCCTGCCTCCACAGCCTCCGCCACAGGGGCAAAGCCAGACGTGGGCATGGGTCAGCCGGGCCGCGCCTTGCAGCCTCGAGGCCTCCAGTTACGCCAGCAGGGCCCTGGGGTGGCCCAGATGCTCAGGCGCCCGCCAACACCTGCTCCAGAGGAGGTCGGCCCAGCGCCAGGCTCCGGGGGCAGAGGCAGGACCGCGGCAGCAGGACGCAGACGCAGATATCCCCCCAATGTCGGGAAGGAGACCTTCCTACTCGGTATGATTCGGGGGGCCTGGGAACGCTATTGCCATTCATTACATGGAAAACATTTCTAGTGTTCCAAGACCCAAAAAATCGCCTCCTAGTCACAACAAATAGGAACTTTCTACGTTCTGACAGCAGGGAAACTTGTAAACAAGGCCCAAGAAGACCCTCTGGGACCCTGACTGTCAAGAATGGGAACCCCCCCTCCCCATCTGGTCACCCATACCTGCAGGGTGGAGGAAGGGGTTCCCTCCTGTAGCCCCAGGCCCCTGCTCCGGCTATGCCCATTTCTCCCTGTCCCCAGGGTCTGGCTGACCCATTGGCATTTCCTGGCAAAGAGCTGCCTGGTGCCCACAGCCGGCTCCTGCCATGTGGGCTGTGGGTGCAGCCGACAGGCTGTGCGTGTACAAGAGCGTGTGCCTGCTGCTGCCGCGTGCCAGCCTAGCAACCGCTCCTGGGAGCCACGGGAGGCGGCGCTGGGCGGGGCAGCCGCTGGCAAGGCCCCCTCGGCCTGCATGCCCCCCGCCCCCGCCCGCCCGCCACCTCTGCTGGCCCTGGATGCTCAAGGCGCCTGCCAACACCTGCTCCAGAAGAGGTCGGCCCAGCGCCGGGCTCCGGGGGCAGAGGGGGTCCCTGGCAAACGGCACATCTCAGCCTGGGCTTGAGTCCCTCAGGGGCCAAGCTTTGCGGGAGCCTCAGGGAAGGAAGCTCCACCGTGTGGCCCAGGAGCTCCCCAGAGCGCAGCGGGAACGGACCTTTCATCTGGTTTCCTTCTCGCAAGTCGCCTCTCTGTCCCCGAGTGGGGAGAAGTGGACACAGGCGCGGGGAAGGGAGTGGCCAGCAGCAGGCTCTCGGCGGGGAGGAGCCTCGGGGCCGGTGACAGAAGGGCCCTAAGTGCCAGGGTGAATGGGAACCAGGACACAGCTGGAGGGACAGGGCCGTGGAGGGACCACGCCCGCCGCCTGGTGGGAGGAGGCGGGGTGGGGTTGGATGCCAGGGAGCAGCAGCCCTGGAGGTGGGGTAACACTTGGGGTCCTGGGGTGCAATGAGTCTGGGTTCCACCTTGACCTTGAGCCTCTCTGGGCCTCAGCTCCCTCAGCTGTAATTTGGGGGCCATCCAAGCCCTCCCTGTCGGGGGGAGGGGTTTGCTGAGGAGGAGTGGCTTGGACAGGGGCTCCGGAGCCCAAATCACAGGCGGCCTCCATGTGGTCAAAGGAGGGCACCTTTGCTCATGTTCCTTCCTGGAGGGTGGGGGGACCGTGGTGTCCACGGTGCAAACGGTGAGGGGGGCTCCAGGGGGGGCCTACGCATAAATGTCTAGAAGTGCCTGGGGTGGTGAAGGGAGGGGCTCAGCCTGAGCCTGCATGTGGGTGGGCAGGGAGGAGGGTCCTGGGGCCAGCTGGGGAGGAGCTCCAGGGCGCCTCCTGCCAGGCCTGGGTATCACCAGGGGGTGGGGACAAGGAGCTGGCAATGCATAAGTTCTGGATGGTGAGTGAAGTCCTTGACTTTCAAAGGACGCCGGAGTGGAGAAAGGAGCTCCCCCCGATGTGTGTGCACATGCCCGTTGTGTGGGGCCCGAGTGTGTGGCTTCGGGAGTCTTCCCTGAGCTGGGTTGCACGTGGGGGACCCAGCCTCGGCCGGGGGCTTTCGGGGCACTGGGCCCTCGGGGTAGAGAATGCCCGTGCTGAGGCAGCCTGCCCGTGCCACCCTGAGAGGGCACCAGGCTGGAGGGGGCCCGAGGCCACAGAGGAGGCATTGATGGCAGAAGAGCCACCCAGAAGCCACTGCAGCTGGGGAGACGTGGGCCTCACTGGGCTTTGAGGGGGAGCGGGACAATCCTCACAGCAGCACCCAGGCCTCCTCGGGCTCCAGGGCCCAGGCCCAGCACCTGCGGTCAGTGTGGGGGCCCCAGGCACCCCTGAAGGAGAAACTGTGGGCAGAGGCAAAGGGCTCCCTTCCACCCTAGAAGCCCACAGTGGATGGTCTCTGTCCTGCCTAGACTTGCTCAATGACACCCCCACACACACCAGGCAGAACCAGGGCGCCCCTCGCCAGCCTCGCCTTTTACCATCTGACTCCTAACAGATGCGTCACTTCTCCCCCAACTCCCGTGCTCCCATCTCCCTGTTTTCTGATTCTCTGTTCTCTGTACCCCCCACATCCTCACTGACCCCTCCTGCCTGTCCAACTCTCAGGTTTTACCTGCGCCTGGAACCTCAGCTCAGACTTGCCTCCTCCATGGAGCCTTCCGGGATGGCCCCAGGCCAACTTAGGCACTCTACCCCCAGGCTCCGCTGCATTTTGCAGGTAGTTCCAGGGTAGTTATCATCGTAATTATCATGCTAGGCTGCAACTGTTCACATGCAAAGCGCTGTAGACATGCGTGCAAAGCTCAGTCTGTAACCCCCTTCACTTCATAGGTGCCGAATAAACATTATTAGCGTGTGAGGCTCCTCCCACATGCGCATTCCACTCTGGGGACCACCCGGCCAGGGCCCTTTCAGCTGCGGGAGCTGGAGCTGCCACAGCTGACGCCAGCACACTCTCACACCGAGCCCAGGCAGACAGGAGCGTGCATGCACGTGCACACGCTCAGACACCTGCACCCTCAGGCGTGCACACATACCTGCACACCCGCGCAATACAGACACGGAAGTGCACACACACCAAACACACCTTGATAGGCACTCATACACAGTTATGCACACACAGAACACGTGGGTGCCACACACGCGCCCAGAGACACACCTCAGACATGTGCCCACACGTGCAGACACAGCTACAGACCTGCTCACACACAGGCACACACGAACACGTGCACACACAGTACCCGCCAGGCCAGGCCTTAGGAAAGAGGAGGAACTGCTAGTCCCACAGCGGCTCCCTGCTCCCGCCCGGAGCACCCAGGCCAGCAGAGGGCGCCAGAGGCCCCCTCCCTCTGGTGACCACGTGGTCACTGCCATCTGCCCTCCCAAGCCAGGTCCCCTTTGTTCCCCAGTGTGGGAGAAGGCCACTGCGCTTGGGAGCCGGCAGCCAGGGAGTCGCCAGGCCCCGCTGTCATAGTCCCGGAGCTCAGCCTGGAGGGGTGGGAGGGTGGGCGGTTGGGCATGGGGCAGAGAGGGGACCAGGACACATCTCAGTGCCCAGCACTGGGGGTGGCAAAGGAGGGAGAGCTGGCTCACTGCCCCATGCCCGCGGTACCAGGCAGCCCACGGAGCCTGCCAGCCTGCACCCCCCCATTTCTCTCCAAGAGCCTGCGAACTAATCTGGTGTACCCCAGGAATACTTAAAATGGGAGCTAACACCCCAAAAGCCCTTCAACCCTCCCCTTTCGCAGCTCTTCTGCTCCCCTTAAACTGCTGTGAGGGCTTCCATCCCTTAAGGGCAGAGGCCTGGGTGCCCCTGCCCACGGCGAGCGGTACCTGGCTGAGAACACACGGGCGCGTTCAGGACCCGCCTCTACTGTCGGCAAGCAGAGGGTTTGGCGAGTGAGCAGCCCTCCGGGGCCTCAGTTTCCCCGTCTGTGAAGTGGGCGTCCTCAGCAGCCCTGCCTTGCAGGGGGTGCCAGGGTGGCCGGCCGGCGTGCGGCGCGTGGAGGTGGCTGTTGCCCCTGCCGCGACGACCGTGTGCTGAGCCCGTGGCTGGCCGCGCCGTCTGTCTGGACCCCGGCAGGAGCCCGCGGCCTGCGCACACGGCAGCAGGGGCCCTCCGGGAGCGCCACCCTGTGTCATCAGCACCGCGACCGGGGACCGGGCCCCTGCCAGGCCGCGCCCTCTCGGTGGCTGACTTCTCAGGACTTGGGTTTCTGCTCCTGTCGGGGCTGAGCTCTTGACGGCCGGGCTCCTTCGCCGAACGAGCTTCCTCCTCCTCCTAGGATGGACCGGCTGGCCCCCCTTCCACCCCGCAGGTCCCCTGCCAGTTGTCTCCGCTAATCAGGAGGGGGTGTCTGTGCTCTTCTCCCTCAGCCTCAACTGGTCCAGGGTGGGCAGCCCCTCTCCCTGGGGAGTTGCTGCCCTTCCCGAGGCAGGTGGGGAGCCCAGCCTGTGGCCTGGTGGCCCCACTTCTCACCACTGCCCAGCCCCTGGGCAGCAGTCAGCCATGTGCGGGGCTGGGCAGGCTGCGCTCATCATTAGCTGCCCAGCCTCGCTCCAAGTGAATTAGCTGGTCCTCTGGGACGGAGCGCCGAGGTCTGCAGGGTCCTGGCATTGGCCAGGGATTCATTCACCGTTGCCTCGCCCCTGCCGCAGGCCAGCAGCGGCCCTGGCCCCAGCCCACCGGCCTGGCTGGCGGCCGGCATGGGAGGCCGGTGTCCAGAGCTTCACCCATCTGCCCCCATCATCCTATTAATCAGGCTTCTCCCTGCGCCCTCGGGGGTGGTGCCGGCCTCCCTCTGCAAGCCCCTCCTTCCTGCAGCCTGGTGGCTCGGGTCTGCCCCTGCCCTGCCTCTGCCCACCTGGCCCGCCCTGCAGGCTGTCTCCCACTCCCTTTGTCCCCCCGCCCCGGCGCCTCGAGTGACCCAAGAGGCCCCCTCCTCCTCTTCTCCTCTCTGTCTGTCCTTCCTGCCCCGCCCCCCCATCTGAAGCCCTGGGATCCACTTAACTTGCCTTGATGAAAAACAGGCTCTGTCCATGCAGAGGAGTCTCCCGGGGGCACTGCCTGCCTGGCCTGGGCCTGGGCTCAGGACCCACGTGGGTGAGGAGTCACCGCCTCGGCACAGAAGCCCCGAGGAGCCCACACATGTCCCTTCTGTGACCCCCTCCTCATTTTCATTCACTGGACAGGAGACGGGTGCCTGGAAGCAGGTGTTGATGAATGAATGAATGAATGAATGAATGCCCGGCCCCACAGCAAATGGGACTTCTCTCCATCAGTTCATGCGACTCATGTTGAGTCGTCTCAGATCTCCTGGCCTAATTCTGTCCTGCTGCTACGGCGTGGAAGGTGCCTACGTTTCGCAGCCCGAGACCCAGCCTGTCTGGCCTGGGTGCCCGCAGGGCCTCATGGTCACGTGTGGCGGATCCCACCCCGGGCTGGCTGGGCAGATCAGAGGCATTTTATCTGGTGCAGGGGAGGCAGGGCACAGAGATACCACCGAAATGGCAGCCCCGAAAAGCTCAGCTCAAAGAGTTCTTCCTGGGGGAGCCTCCTGAGCACATATGTATGCAATTTCCCCTGTATTGTCCTGCAACACTTGATGGCTGTTCTGTAATTGCTCTCAAATGGTCCCGTCCTAATAAATAGCATCTGCAGAGCAGTTTACTGTTTACCAAGTGCTTTTTTCTCGGCCATTTCCCACCTTTGCAAAAAGAGACTGTGGCTCAGAGACGTTAATCCACTGCTCTAAGACCACACAGTGAGGGGGTGGAGCTTCCCCTCTCCGGCTCCTGGGACCTACTGGTCCTCAGCCACTGTGTCCCTAGCTCCAGGCCAGGGAGGGAGGTACAGGGGGGGACTCGTTGGGCAGCAGGCCACCTGGAGCTGATGGCAGGGGGGGGAATAGCCTCCACTTAGCGTGGCAGTTGGGGGCCGGGTGTCCATCCGGATTGTGTGCAGGTGTTTAGGCTGCTGACGCCCGAAGGGGGCTTCGGGAGGGATCATTCCCCTAAGGACGGGATGTGGGCCTTCATGAGCTTCACAATTCCTTTTGATCATAAACTTAGGTGACTTGGAAAGTTCTAGAAGACTAGGCCAAACAAAATACTGCCATTAGAACTGAGTTTCCACTATCACCCATAAGCTGCATTATTAGCTATTTGCTTGGTTTGCTTATTTAGCTGTCATTTTCTTTTTTAAATTTTATTATTTAAAAAAATAATTATTTATTTATTTATGCATACAAGAACTGGGGCGCTGGCCAGAGGTGTCGGGGTGGTGGTGAGAGGATTCACAAGAGACAGAGTGGGGAGCAGAACAGGCAGATTGAGTGAAGTACACTGCTGAGGGGAGCAGTGGGGAGGCAGGAGGGGTCTGCTGCGCCCTGTGGGAAGCTCCCTGGCCGGGCATCGAACTCGTGCTGCAGTGGCTGCGGACAGCTTCATAGGCTGAGTCTTAACCCCTTGTGCCACTAGGGAGGCCCTATTTAGCTGTTATTTTAGTCAGAAAACTGAGGCACCAGGGAGCCAGATGGACTCGTCCCAGAGATCCAGGGAGGTGGGAAGCCACAGGCCATGAAGGAGCCGTCAGCAGGGGTGGCCTTGATCCGTGGTTGCGCCCCAAAGCCCTAAAGCAGCCAAGAGGCAGTAGGCTCTGCCTGGAGCCCACTCCTCATTTTTGAAATTGCAGTTTGGAGGACACCTCCTCTAGGAAGTCCTCCCTAACTGCTCAGGCAGAGCTTGCCTACTCTCTCCAAATGCCCAATGCCGTGGCTCTCACACACTTAGGGTGGACCTTCCTGGCTGTGCCCACCGTACCCGTGAGTATCTTACATTTGGAAGGTTAAAAAGATGCAAAAAAGCACAAGGGAGAACGAAACAGCTGCCCATATACCAGCAAGGATGACTGTTCCCCGCCCGAGATGGGAGCGAGGCTGCCTGGCTCGCTCGCGCCAGCCGCACGGCAGGGCCACCCGAATGGCCACCCCACATGGCACTTGCATGCAGGGAGTGGGCCGTGGAGGGCCAGGAAGGGAGCCTGCTGGGGCAGAGAGGAGGTGGGCCCCGGCAGGGGTGCGGCCGGGGTGTGGCCGCTGCGCGCCTGCCTTGAGCTTCTCTCTGTCCCTGCTGCCACTCACACCTCTGGATGGAGAGGCAAAGCGGGGTCCTTTGTCTAAGGGCAGCCTCCAGTGAGCCAGCCAGGTCTCCCTGACTCTTTTTGGGGGCTTTCAGGCTACAAGACCGTCTCTTTCCTGACCTTTCCTCTGCCAGGCCCAGCGCCTGACCCCCAGCAGCCAGGGAGCAGCACGAGTGTTACCCCACTCCTGGATGAGTAACTCCGGGTAGCCCTGAGGGCAGATAAGCACAGAGTGGTGGGGGGGAGTGGGGGTTCACAGGGCCCAGAGCCTTGGGGCAGAACTGGGCGACCTTGCAGCTACACCACCAGCCGTCTGGGCCGCTGACTGTTGGAAAGCTGCAATCACCGGCTTTGTACAAGAGAAGGGAAATTATCACCAAGTAATAATTATAAAAATGACCAACAAGTCCTAAGTCTTGGGTCGTTCATCTTGAAGGTGACCAAAGGGACAGTTGCCGGTGTCCTGGAAAAGTTCAAATGCTCCAAATTCTACAGGGTTCTGCTTGATCCACCCTGACCCCAACTCAGCTCCAGGCCCACCTTGATTATCTGGGGCTCCAGGCTCTAAGCCTCAGGAGGCAGCTGGGGTTTTATCAAGGCTCCCCCTCTGCATATGCATTGTGGGGAGTTGGAGCCCTGAGGCACCCATTCAGGCAGGGAGGGAGTCCAGAGCTGTCTGGTGGCCCTTCCCAGCATGCCTTGGGCTGCTCTGAGGGACCAGGCCACGGCATGTCCAGGTTGGCAGTGCTAGGAAAGGTGGTGGGTCCCGTGTCTCCAGACGCTGTGACCGTGCCCCCCGAGGCTGAGCAGCTCGCCAGCCCTCTGTCATGTGAAGCCCGATCAGAATTCTTTGGTGCAAGTGCCATGGAGGGGGCCTGGAGAGGCAGACTGATGCACCCATCCTTAAATCATGCAGGAATCTCATATCTGTCAGGCAGGGAAAGTTCCCCCCAAGGGAAGAGAATGATAAGGTGGGAGGGAAGTGAAGTGTGAGGGCAGAATCAGCTTGCTGTCTGGGGGCAGGGGATGTAGGGGAGGCCGGGGAGACAGGGCCACCTCTAACAAAGTGGGCCAGGCATGCAGGACCCCACCAGCTCCGTCTGGGGGCCTCCATGTCCTCTGCTGAAAATGTGGCACCTCCTGGGCAGGGCTGGAGTGGGGGGTGAGGCTTAAATGGTACTTAGGGAAGGACTATGGGAAGGACTTAGGTGGAAAGGTCCCCAGCTTGCTCAATTAATTACCACTTTAATTAATTTGGGCTCCAGTTCTAAACTTTATAGCTATACCCAGAAGCCAACAGGGGAAGAAACTGGGCTAAGGGAAGAAAGGAGGAAGGAAGGGGTAGCTTGGCTTTTGGCCAGGCCACCGTTCTGAACCCAGAGGTGACCTCTGGAAATCAATCAAGAGGGAAATGGGCCTCCCTGGTGGCACAAGGGGTTAAGTCTCAGCACTACGAAGCTATCAGCAGCCACTGCAGCATGAGTTCGATCCCCAGCCAGGGAGCTTCCCCCGCGGTGCAGCAGACTTCTCCTGTCTCCCCGCTGCTCCCCTCAGCAGTGTATTGCAGTAGATCCGCCAGCTCTGCTCCCCACTCTGTCTCTGGTGAATCCTCTCACCACCACCCCACCCCCTGGCCTCTGCACCTCTGGATTATACCCCAGCTCTTGTGTGCATAAATAAATAAATAAATAAATAAATCTTTAAAAAAATAAAGAGGGAAATGTGATAAGCTACATGATAGAGAAGGTCTATAGAGAAAAAGTGAAACCATTATTCGGAAGTTTTAAGAGGTTAATTGATTCCGATTTTACAGGTGAGAAAACTGAGCTCCTGGAGCTTCCATCCTTGCCTTAGGACCCATAGCAACGGGGCAGAGGAGGCTGGTTTGATGGGCTCCCGGCCCCCATAACAGGAGGACTGGAGAGGGGACCCAGCACTTGCACCCCTCACTGCCAAGTCACACTGCCCCCTGGTGCTGAGGCGGACGGAAATGTGTCCCGGGATTCCCTGACAGGAGGGTTGTACAGCCTTGTACTTCCCCAGAGAGGAGACCAGGGCAGAACTTCCCTGGAGAGCCGATCAAGGCAGAGTCACCAGTTGTCCACTGAGGCCACGAGACAGCTCCGTGGAGCACCCCGGGAGCGCTTGGTGAGGCCCAGCTCATCACGCTCCTTCCCCCAGGTCACCAGGTCACTGGAAAAAATGCTGCCTCCCAGCCAGAAATCACCACTCTGGGAACCTTCTCTGCACCCCCACCTTTCATCCTGAGAGGCTGCACCTGCAGGGCATGAGGGCCCCACGATGGTGACAATGAACTCCTGGCCACAGCAGAAGAAAGCCCAAGCTCGGTCCCTGTTTGTAAGGGGCGAGGTGGGCACAGGGCGGCTCATCCCCAGTGGCTCTTCCCTCGGAAGTGGGGGCCGCTCCTGCAGCTGCTGGCGGCGCTCTGCTCTGGAGCCGGGGCCTGGTTTCAACCCCCAACTCTGCCACTTAAGTTGGGCACACCTGCCCACCTTGTGCCTCAATGTCCCCTTTTGTAAGGTGGAGATAAGAGCCTGCCTTGGAGGCTGAGCCGGTTCATGTGGCCCTGGAAGTCAGACGGTGTCTGGTCCCCGTCTGTCCCGTGCAACGAGCTGATGTTCTCGCTGGTGGCCTTTCTGCCGCTTCGGCCTGCGAGTGCCGGGGAGTGCTCCCTTCTGGGTCCTGGGGTCTCCATCTGTAATCTGAGGCTCCTCCCCGCCTCCCCCCTGCAGAGGAGCTTTTCACAGCTGAGTATGTTCGTTTGTCCTCCTTCCTGGCTCAGAGCAGACATCAATGGCGCCTTCTGAGACCCCCCCTAGTGGACAGGGCTCGGCCCAGTTCCATGTGCTTCAAAGCAACTGAACAACTTTTTCTTCCAAATGAGCTTACTGTCACAGATATTGGGGGCTGGACTTCAATATATCTTTTTGGGGGGACATAGTTTGACCTGTAATACTAACTTACTTTTTTTTTTAAAGATTTTTAAATTTATTTATACATACAAGCTGGGGTGCAGGTCAGAGGCGTGGGGTAGCGAGAGGGTTCACCAGAGACAGAGTGGGGAGCAGAACAGGCAGATCAGAAATACACTGCTGAGGGGAGCAGCGGGTGAGGCAGGAGAGGTCTGCCGCACCATGTGGGATTCTCCCCAGCCGGGTGTCGAACTTGCATCACGCGCTGCCGACAGCTCCACAGCGCAGTGCCCAACCACTGCGCCACTGGGGAGGCCCTAACTTACCCTTTTGCTACACTTTTCTGTGTATTTTCATAATAAAAAGGTTCAAAAGTGGGAAAAAAGCTATCGAACAATCATTTCTTTTTTTTTTTTTAAAGATTTATTTCTTTATGCATACAAGAACTGGGGTGTAGGCCAAGGTGTGGGGGTTGAGAGGATTCACCAGAGACAGAGTGGGGAGCAGAACAGGCAGATCGACTGAAATCCACTGCTGAGGGGAGCAGCGGGGAGAGAGGAGAGGTCTGCTGTGCCATGTGGGAAGCTCCCTGGCTGGGGATCGAACTCGTGCTGCAGTGGCTGCTGGTAGCTGCATAGTGCTGAGACTTAACCCGCTGCGCCACGAGGGAGACCCGATCATTTCTTAAGTGGAGATAGGTGTACCAGGCATAGGCCATGCACAGGGCCACCCTAGACCCCGGTGCCTGCAGGGAGAGGGGCCTGACGTGACTACCCAGGCCTAGAAGTCCCCTCCCACTTCAGCCCGATGATGAGAACAAGGTGGGGGGTGGTGAGGACTTGTTTACAACCAGTGTCCATCCAGTGGGGGTCCTCTGGTCCCCAGACCTGCCCCCCCAGCCCCTACTGGCCCCTGGAGGAGGAGAGGCTGGGAGAAGCTGAACAGCTTAAGCATCCAGAGCTGGGGATTTTCCTCCCTGCTTTGGGAGCTGTTGCGATTCATGTAGGCGCGCTTATTGGCATTAATCTTTAATTTCTAATTTTCCCTTTATCTGTTTCTTCAGGTGTTCAGAACACATTTGCTTTCTATCATGAATGCCCCCGAATCTGAACTCAGTCTTGTTTAATGGTAATGGTGACTTCTGAAGAACATTCTGGAACACATCTTTTCTTCTAGAAAATCTTAATGAGGAAATATCCAGGACATGCCATAGAACCCAAACGAGACTGAGAAACACCCAGTGATGGGTTCTTTTTTTGGGGGGGGGCTCTCAGTACCTTTTCTTGGCCCAGGACTCAGCGCTCTGACCCTGGACAGCCCCAGACAGGGCAGACACTGGCAGCCGAGCTGTTCTGCCCCTTGGGAGCTGGGCCCTTTAGCGAGGGACGAAATGGAGACCTAGCTGGCACCCAAAGGGATTGGCAGGTGTCTAGACCGTGCTTTTGTGTAAAGGCTCAGGAAACAGTCGACAGCAAGAGAAAGTGGCCCAACCTGGAGCAAGTTGGTGAGAGCCCACAAGTGGCCACGATTTCCAGGCCTGACTGCAGGGGAACAGGAGCCAGCTGGGGGGGGGCCTGTCCCCCTCAGTTCAGGGTCACTGCCCGACCTCCAGCCTCCCTCGGGCTTTGACACACCAGAGACCCAACGTCCCCACAAAGGTGTCTCCAGCTGCTCTTCCTGCGGAGGCCGGACGTGAGGGTAACGCTGGCGCTTTCAGCTTTCCCTACAGAATTGCACAAGTGAGACCTCCCCCCACACATACACATACCCTTCCCCTGGAGAGAATCTCAGAAAACCTCTTGGAGGAGAGAACAGTTCTGAAAGGAGCCTGGGAGCTCAGTTTCTCTTCTAGAGGTGCCCGCTCTCCGCCCAGACCCAGAAACGTGCAGCTTCTCCTGCTCACGATGGGCACTGAGCTCAGGGGTCAAGGGCCCCTGCCACGTGGGAGTTCCGATCCCGGCCAGCTTCACTCAGCCCTCAACCCCTCTGCACCCCATGTGCAAACCTAACGCCCCCGCCTCCTGCCCGGAAGCAGAATCCCAGTGGGAGGATTTTGAGGGTCCAGGGTCACAGGGCTCTTCTTTTTGGGAGTGGTTAGAGATTCCTTCAGAAACGCCACCCTTGTGGGGCCTCCCTGGTGGCCTAGGGGTTCAGTCTCAGACTATCACTGCTACGGCCTGAGTTGGATCCCAAGCAGGGAGCTGACCCACATGGCGCAGCAGACCTCTCCTGTCTGGCCCGCTGCTGCCCTCAGCAGTGTGTTTCAGTGGATCCCCCTGTTCTGCTCCCCACTCTGTCTCTGGTGAGTCTTCTCACTCCCCCACCTTTGGCCTACACCCCAGTTTTTCTATGCAAAAATAAATAAATGAATCTTAAAAAAATAATAAAAAAGACATGCCACCCTTACCAGCGTGGGAGCGAGAAGGGGAGCAGTGTGACCCACACGCCCCACATGCCTGGGGGCTGCGGGTTTCTGGTGGCAGCCCTGGGGGCCCTGCCTCTTGGAACCACCCCACAGCTCCTCACCCTATCTGGGCTTCCGCTCTAGTCCTAGAGCGAGCAAATCCTGATGGTGGCGTGAGCTCCACCTGCCTCGTCCTTCACCCCTTACGCCTTCTTCCGTAAACAAGAGCAGGGTGGTGAAGGGGAAGTAGAAAACTCTCCTCTACCTCCTTACCTGGGCAGGGACTTCTGCTCTGGCCCAGGACACAGACTCTTGGCAGGGGCCCAGTTGAGACTCCTGTCTTGTGGGGTTCCCACATGGGTCTGAGTGGCCGGAAGGGATGGGTGTGGAGGCGCCCAGTTAAATGCCTCCTGACGGTCACATATGGGTGTTTTTTTTTTAAATTTTTTTATTTATTTATGTATACAAGCTGGGGTACAGGCCAGAGGCGTGGGGCGGCGAGAGGGTTCACCAGAGACAGAGTGGGGAGCAGAACAGGCAGATCAGAAACACGCTGCTGAGGGGAGCAGCGGGCGAGGCAGGAGAGGTCTGCCGCACCATGTGGGATTCTCCCCGGCCGGGCGTCGAACCGGCATCGCCAGTGGCCAACAGCTCCACAGTGCAGCGCCCAACCGCTGTGCCACTGGGGAGGCCCACATATGGGTGTTTAACCTTTCCTCAGGCGCTCACAGGCTGGGCAGCCAGGTGCCTGCACACACAGTCTCTCCCTGACTGGCATCTTCATCTGCCACCCTGGTGCTGGGCCCACGCACGCACACACAAGTGGTAAACAGATCACCTATGGAGAAGGCGTACCTGTGAGCAGGTACACGCGCGCGCACCCAGGCAGGGGCTGGGAAATGGCATGGGGAGACCAGATTCCTGGGGACACTGCAGGGGGTACATGCAATGCACGAGGAGTTTCTAGAAACAGCACCCTGGGTGGGGTGTGCCCTGTGATAACCAGGGCCACAACACACACGCGTCCCCCGGCTCCTCACCTGTCTCCGAGCCAGGTTCCAGTTTGCATCCGCGGGGGGCAGGCCCCAGTCTTCAAGAGCTGTTCCCCACCCTTGCCCTGCCAGGCAGGAGCCTCTTGGGGTGGCCAGACCTGTGTGGGCACCAGGAGCTGGGGCCTTTGGCTCAGCTCCTCCGGGACTGGGCAGGCCCAGGCCTGTTGCTCTAGGGAGCCGGCCTGTGGGGGGGTGGCTCTTACACAATCCCAGGCGCGCTCAGCAGGCGGGAGGGTTGAAAGACCCGCTGGCAGCTCCATGCCTGGGCAGGGAAACCACGGCCTGAAACACCTGGGCTTCGGAAGGGCGGGAAGGTGGGATCTTTTGAGGCCTGTTCCACTGAGGCAGCCTCCCTGACTCTGTCAATCCTCTGGGGCCACCGGGGCTGCCAGCCTGTAGGGCACCGAGTCACAGACTTCGAGAAAATCAGCTAGGCCGGTGCCCTCACTTCCCACCGAATACGGGAAGAATTTGTGGGAGATATTGTTGCTTTGTCCAGCGTCCTGCACCACGGTGAGACTAACCCATGTAGGTGCAACGGCAGCTAGGGGAGAACACTGACGGCCCTCCTGAGTCGGCCAGACGCTATTTTAATCGCTTTCTGAACATTACTGTGTCCAGCTGCCACCACAACCCTGGAAGGCATGGACTTCTGTGGCTGCCATTGTTCAGTGATGAGTAAGTGACTTCCCCGATTTCACACAGCCAGTGGGTAGCTGGGTTAGGGTTTGAACCTGGGCAGCTTTAACTAGCATTTATGGTCTTTCTAGTCTTTTGGAACTCAAGCAAGCCAAGCAATTATAAACACAGGGTTGCAAACTTAAGTGCCTACAGGGCCAGGCAGGTGAAGTGAATGTGTGTGAATCAGGCCCAGTAAGGAAAGGCCTGTGGTCCCGCTGGAGAGTGTGCCGGCAACCCAGAGGTTGTCCCCATGCAAATTCCCTAAAAACAAAACTTGTCTGGAGGCCAAATGGGGCCTGTCTTACAGCAGCTGCTAACCTAAGCCAATTGTACTTTGGGTGGTAAACAGAACCTGCCTGGCTGGGAAATGCGGCCTACCAGGTAGATGAGCTTTTATTTATTTATTTTTTGGGGGGTGATGACAGTGGTGGTGAAAGCCCACAGAATTGGCCTGGCCTCCTGTCTCTTCTGCAAAGGGCAGAAGACCCATCAGCGAATGAACACCGGGGAAAAGCAGCCTGTTTGGAAACATCGACGAGATGGCACTGTCACTGGAGCTTGAATAACTCCAGCACTGAAGAGCAGGCATCCGTGCTCCCAGGCCGGGAGGAGGCCCCGGAGGTCCCTTCCACTGCAAGGCTGGTCTAACAGGCAGAGTCCTCCACTCTAGTTCGGTGTCACAACCCGCTCACGGATTCACTTGGTTACTCCAAATCCTTCGTGACAACGCCTTGGCCTGCCTTTTTGACTTGTGAAGAGAGCGATAGCCCATTAGAGGTCAAGCCTAACATTTGCTTATTTTCAATTGGTCTTGACCTACAAAATCATCATTTTCTTACAATCCAAACCTGTAATTGTCCAACCTATCTTGCAAGATGCAGAGAATAATTGAAAATGCTTGAAACATGAGTCAAAGGCTCACAGTCATGTACACAGCAGGTGCTCGGAGAGTGTTTGATGAGTGTAAGTGGTAGTTCCAGAACCTTCCTTATTCACTTCTAGTAAAGCCAGCCGCGTGCCCACAGGGCCAGGCAAAGCAGTTTCAGAGAAATTCACATTTACCCAACTCCTCCAGGATATCTACTCCCGATAACTCCCCCATGTCTGGACTCCAGAAGTCATGTCTAATTTTCAGCAACGGACGCAGAGACAAATATTAAGGGCACCACCCTCCAGACAGGGATGGAGACTCAGTGGCTTAGATGTGGCACAGACTAAGCTCTGGCTGCACGCGATTTTGTGGGCAGAGCATTCCCGGCAAGGGTAACCGGAGCTCAGCGGAGGCGCCGCAGGTGGAGGGGCTCTCCTGCCCTTCTACTATGCCACAGAATCCCTTCACTTCCCCGCCGATGTGGCACAAAGGAGGGGTCGCGGCGGCAGCAGCCACGGAGCCCCTTCCTCCTCTGGGGCACAAGGCAGCCTCAGGTCTGCGTCGCAAGAGAGGCAGCTGGCGGCGGGAGGGAGGGAACCGAACAAAGAGTTAGGACGCGTGGTCCTCAGGGACACCATTGTGAAAGTCCCTCGGATTGGCGCGCGCCCACCCAGAGGAGAATCCCCTAGGGGCAGGGCGGAGACCCCTCGGGCGCCGCTCCGCCGCCGCACCCCTGGGACGGGAAGGCTACCGCTGGGCTGCGGGAGGTGGCGCGGCGCCCCCGCCCTGTCCAGCACCTGCCCCACGTTCACTCGGTCAAAGGGCAGGGAGCCGAGGCTTCTCCCCAGATAGCTCGGGAAAGCCCAGCCGGGCAGCGGGCAGTCTGGCCGATGCGAAGGGGGTGCTGGAGGCAAGCGTGGGGGTCGGGGGAGTGGGTGGAAGGGCCCAGACCCGGGAGGCTCCCAGGCACCCCGCGCCGCCTGCTAGCCGGGCAGCGGAGCCCGGGGCGAGTGCCTGGTACGCACAGCCACGGGGTCTCGCGGTGGGAATGGGGTCAGATGTGCTCTGAGCTAAGAAAACCCAGTAGGGCGACACAGTCTCCTCTCTCGCCCCGGACTTCAACATCGACTGCACTTGGCGTCCTCCCGCCCCCCAGAATCCCAGACTCCGGGTTTTCTCCATTCCCAGATAATTTGCCCCAAGAGACAGACAGCGGAGCCTGCCAATGGCAAGACGCAAAGCGTCAACTTTGTGTTCGCCCGCCACTCTCAGCCAACGTGCGCCCGTTTCTCCGGAGTCCCGCCTTCCGTGTCGGGCGCCCCCTTCTGGCGACAGAGCAATGAACAGCATCTGTCGCCATCTTGTGTGTGGCACAGGTATTTTTTCTGGAACGCTTTTCCACCTTTTCTGATCTTTCCACCCATACTCGTGGTTTCTCAGTTCGACAGCCGAGTGCGGCTGCGGTAAGACGGACGGAGCCCACGAGTTTTGACTGTTCCACGTGGATCGCATCGCCACGTCACGCCACGCTGCGGCGTCCAACGCCATCTTGAGTGTGGCGTCTGGCTAGTTCCCTTCTCAGGGCTCCGCGTGGTTCCCTAAATGGCGCCCCAAACTTCAAGGAGCCCCCAAGGACTAGCCCGACTGGTCTAAGGGAGGATTATTGCTTTCCCCCAGTAGCCCCGCAGCGTCTAAGTTCATGTGTCCCTGCAGCCCCCAGGTGGGTGGGAGAGGGGACAGTACTCGATGGCCGGGCCTTCGGGAGCCTGAGACTCGCGACGGCAGCGGCCGCTCGGGCAGAACCGTCCCGCGCGGACGCCCGCGGCTGTCCTGTTCGAGGGCGGGAGGTCGCACCAGCCCTCGAGTCCCCTCGTCGCAGGACCCCCCCAGTGTATGCTTGGCAGGGTGCCCGCGCCTCTGCAGGCTCAGGCCGCGGGCGCCGGGACGGTGGCGGGGCGCAGGGCCACCCCCCCGCAAGGACACAGGCGCCCGGCACTGGACAAGAGGGTGGGGTGCGCTTTGGAGAGACGGGGCGGCCCAGATGCGCGGGTTTCGGCCGGCCTCGAGTTCTCGTCGCTTCTTCTGGGATCCCGCCCCCTCGCGCAGGGAGAATTATTGATCGAAGGTGCTCAGGCCCGGGGGCCGGGCATCTCCGCGGGCACGGCGCAGGGCACCGCCCCGGGCGAGCGCAGCCCAGCACCCGGCCTTCCCCTCCCCCTCGCTGGCAGCCGTCGCGAGCGCCCGCCGCCTCCACCTCCCTCCCCCTCCTTCCGAGCAGCCGCGGGAGGGGGAGGGCCGGGTGCTGGGCGGGCAGCTTTGCCGCGCTTTGACTTTCTGCGTCAGCAGCCCCAGCAAAACAGCGGCGGGAGCGCGCGCCCCCAGCGCGCCCCTCCCCCGCGGCGCCGGCGCCGCCGAGACCCTGCAAATTCAGGCCTTGAATGACAGTGCGGCCGGCGACTGCGCAGCGCGGGACGCGCCGAGGCACTGCCGCTTTAAGCACGTTTGCCCATTGTTCGGAATCGAGCCAATGAGCGAGCGCCCGCTCCCTGCCTTCAGCCAATCACATCTGGGAGAGGGAGGTCGAGCGCCGCCCACTAATCTATATTAAAGGTTCTGGCGCCGCGTGAGTTCCCCACTGGCTGCTCTGAAAAGCCATCTTTGCATTGTTCCCGTGTCCTGCTCTCGGCTCACCGCAGCCACCTCCGCCGCGCGCCTCTCCAGCCGCCGCGGGCTCGGGCAGATTACCGCCAGAGCTCCCGAACTCCCGCTTTCTTGCCACCCGCTGCTTCGGATCACCGGCGTGCCCCACCATGTCAGACGCGGCCGTGGACACCAGCTCCGAAATCACCACCAAGGTGAGGCTGGAGCCGCCCGCCCCTTCGGGGGCCGCGCGCCGCCGCCGAAGCGATGTGGGGCTCGCGGGGCCGCCTTGCTCCGCGCGCCGGCGCTCCCCGCGGGGATCCCGCCCGCCCTGGCCTGGGCCCCCCGGCCGCCGGCTCTTTGTGTCTGGGGGAGGGGGCGGGCAGCGCCGCGGGCAGCGTGATGCCCGTCGGGGAGCGGGCCGGGCGCCCCGGGGCCCGGCGGGCGCGGAGCTGGGACGCTCCGGGTGCGTGCGCGCTCGTCCTGAAAACTTGTTGGCGGCGAGGCGGCGGGGAGCGGGGCCCGTGCCGGGGTCGCCGGCCCGCCGGGCGCACGGAAATAACTTTGAAACTCGAGCGCGTTGGGGATCGGAAGTCCTGGGGGGCTCGCGTGCGGCCCGGCTGCGGGGAACGGCGGCTCCGCGGCGGCGCGGCTCTTTGTTCGGCGTCGGGCCGCCGGGTTTCGCGCCTTGCGGCGGCTCGGGGCGGCTTATCTGGACTAGACCCTGATAAGGCGGGCCGGGGCGGCGCGCGGGGCCGGCCGCGGCGTCGATGGTCCCTGCGGAGGTGCGAAGGGCTCCTCCGCCTCGGGCGCCCTCCGGAGGGAGCGCGGCCGCCCGGCCCTGCAATCCAGCCGCGCCGCCGGCGGGCTGAGGCGGCGGCGAGCCCACGCGCCGGAGGGGGAGGAAGCGGAAAGTGGAGGAGCGGCGCGCCGGGGCGGCGATGGGCGCCCCCCGCGGCGGCCCGCGAGCACCGTGTGCGCGGCCGCTCCGGGGGCGGGCGGCTCGGGCGAACAAAAGCTGCGGCCGAGGCTGAGCCGCTGCGGGCCGCGCCGGGCGCCGGGGCTGGCGGGGCCCCGCGCGCGCTGACGGCTCCGGAATGTCGGTCCCGAGCGCTTGGCGCCGTTCCGCGCCGCGCCGGTCCCGCTGCCCGCCGGAGCCCGTCTCCGCCCAGTCCGGAGCGCGGCGCTTTAAGACGGGCCGGCTGCTCACCCCGCGAGCGTTGTCCGCGCCTCTGCGGGGACGGGCGCGGGTCACCTTGGTGTCTCCTTAATCCTGCTGCCCCTGGCGTCACCTCTGGCGCGCTCCCAGGGGCGACTCCCCCGGCGGAGCGGAGCTGGCGACCCGGATCTCCGCAGGGGCTCCAAGCGGCCCCCTCTGGGCCCAGCTCGGGAGCGAGGGGGAGGGTCAGCCCTGCCCGCGCGGGCTCGGGGTTCGCTTTCTTCCGAGGCGGCTTCCCGCTGCGGCCGCCGAATAGCCCCGCGCACTAGGTCCCCGACGGCCTCGGGCTGCGGGACTCCAAAAGCCCCGCGGACTTCGGGGCGCCCTCCCGGGAGACTTTGCCCGCCAAATGCGGAGACGCGCCGGCGTGTCTAGCCTGACGGGGGAGGGGGCCTCCAGAGCCCGGAAGCACCGGCCTGACGCTTCCGCGGTCGGCGGGGGGCGAGCCCGGCCCCGGGGCCGGGCATCTCCGGGGTCAGGGGCGCTCTCCGCGGCCGCGGGCCACGTGCTCCGCGCGCGCCGTGCGTGCCGAGGCCCGCGCGCAAAGCCCGCCGGGCTGGGCTCTGCGCCTGCGCGCCGCGGCTTCCCCGCCCCCACCGCTCCCCCGGGCTTTGGCCGCCAGGGGGCGGTACCGGGCCGGGCCCGGGCCGCCTTCCGCCAGCAGATCGGGGTAACGGGTCCGACAGGTGGCCCGAGGCCGTCCGCGAATGGCGCCCCGGCCCGCGCGCGACGCTCGTAGCGGGGGCGACCCGGGGCTCGGGCCGCGGCCCCGGGATTGGGGCGACGGACCCAGCCCCGGGGTCTGGCGCCCGTGGACTCGCGTCCCCAGCCGGGCAGTGCGGGAAGGGGGCGCCGGGCGGCTGGCGCGGCCTCTGCGCTGCTGGGCGGAGGGCGCCCGCCCGGCCCGGCCCGGACTGACCGCTTCCTCTTTCCGAAGGACTTGAAGGAGAAGAAGGAAGTTGTGGAGGAGGCGGAGAACGGCCGGGACGCGCCCGCCAACGGCAACGCCGTGAGTGTCCCCGCGCCGCCGGGGAGGGGCTCCCGGGGGGCGGGGAGGAGCTGCGGGCAGGGCCTGGAGGAAGCTCGGCCCCCCGTAACCTGCTTTGTTTTCTGCGGAGCAGAATGAGGAAAATGGGGAGCAGGAGGCCGACAATGAGGTAGATGAAGAGGAGGAAGAGGGCGGGGAGGAAGAGGAGGAGGAGGAGGAAGGCGACGGTGAGTAGCCATGTCTGCTGTCCCCGCATGCGGCGTGGGGGGCGCCTCCTGGGCTGCGGCCCGGCCCCGTGAGCGACGCCGGCGCCCCTCGCCCCCTTGGACCGCTCTGGGGGCGCCCGCCTGGGCGAGGGCGGGGCGCGGTGCTCACGCCGGCTGCTTCCAGGTGAGGAGGAGGACGGAGACGAGGACGAGGAGGCCGAGGCGGCCACGGGCAAGCGGGCAGCTGAAGACGACGAGGTGCGTGGCCCGGGCGCGGTGGGCCTGGGCGGGGGCGCGGCCGGGGCGCCCGGCGGCGGAAGGGCCCTGACACTCTCGCCCGCAGGACGACGACGTGGACACCAAGAAGCAGAAGACCGACGAGGACGACTAGACCGCAGAGGAGGAAAGTCCAGCTAAAGGCCGCCGTGCCCTGCTCACCCTCCACTTCCCGGCTCAGAATCTAAACGTGGTCACCTCCGAGTAGAGCGCCCGCCGCCCGCCCGCGGCACCCAGCCAACCACACGAGAATTTGCAACGGGAGAAAAAAGAACCAAAACTTCCAAGGCCCTGCTTTTTTTCTTAAAAGTACTTTAAAAAGGAAAATTTGTTTGTATTTTTTATTTACATTTTATATTTTTGTACATATTGTTAGGGGTCAGCGATTTTTAATGATCTCGGATGACCAAACCCGACTTCGGAGCGTTCTCTGTCCTACTTCTGACTTTACTTGTGGTGTGACCATGTTCATTATAATCTCAAAGGAGAAAAAAAACCTTGTAAAAAAAGCAAAAACAACAACAAAAAAACAATCCTATTCCGAGCATTCCAGTAATTTTTTTTTGTGTATGTACTTAGCTGTACTATAAGTAGTTGGTTTGTATGAGATGGTTAAAAAGGCCAAAGATTAAAGGTTTCTTTTTTTCCTTTTTGTCTATTTGAAGTTGCTGTTTATTTTTTTTGGCCTGTTTGATGTATGTGTGAAACATGTTGTCCAACAATAAACAGGATTTTATTTTGCGGAGTTGTTCTAACAAAGCTGTCTGGAGCCTGGTTTTTCGTGTTTGTTATTTTCACTGAACACCTGCGGGGGGGCAGGTTCTCCAGCAGAGGCCCTGTGGTTTTGGAGACGGTGGGGAGGGAAAACCCCAGTTTGGAAGGAAGGGGGTGTGCCCTTTGGGCTGTGGGCAGCGAATGGTGGGTGGCCACTGTCAAAGCTGGCCCCCAGGAGCCCAGGCCTTCGTGGGTGGGTGGAGGCACGACTGGGGCTGGTCTCTTCTGCTAACACCCGGTGCCAATTGGGTCGAGAGCGCCGGGCACCTAGGGGGACAGGCCGCATGTGGGACTCTGCCATGGGGTGGCAGAAGGTGAACCTGGGTACACACCTGAGGCCCTGGGGGACCCCTGGTAGCTGTGCCATGCCTCACCCCATCAGCTCCGCCGCTAGGTGGCTCCCTCTAGTGGTGATTCGCAGGAGCAGCCAGGGCGTGGGGTAGTGAGTGGTGGGCCCCCAGAGTACAGCACAGCAGGTGGGTGGCAGGGTGATAGCAGGGGGCCTTGAGGCTTTCAGACATGTGGACAGCAAAGGCCAAGAAGACCGCAAGCTCTGCTCTGCTAACCTCGGGAATCGCGTTTCCTGGCCTGGTGCCCGCGAACAGCTCCAGGGCCAGAGACCCTGCAAGTCACTACCCATCCTCTCAGGGGTGCGTCTCCATGCCGGGCTGCACAGGACAGGCTTCTGGGGGCCAGGTCCTCGGGGCGGTGTCTCCCCGTGACTGCAGAAGCTCTCAGCCTTCCGGAGGGTGCTGGCATGGCACGGGGTACAGAGACTTCTGCCTCTGTCCTCATCTCGCCACCAGCTGGGGGGTCCTGGCCGCCTCTGTCCTCCCCACAGCACATCTTAAAAGATGCCTCGTGTCATGGGGTCCAAGTGATGCTCCTGGGCGCGAGACGGGACAGTCACTTGCCTCAGCCGACAGTGGTCCTGAGGCCCCCCCCATTTGCTCTAAGGCGTCATCTGTCTCCGAGATGCCTTCAGTGGGGTGCAAGTGGGGCGTCCTTAAGGACGATCACCTGTTATCCTGGGTCCTGGGCAAGGGGTGCCAAGCAGGGGTGCCAAGCAGGCCCGACGGGGAGGTGGCCGCAACTGAAAGGACTGGCGGTGGGGGGCTGCATGGGCGGGCCCTGATCCAGGAGGGTGCTGAGGGTGCTCAGTGTGGGGGCCCCTTCCCCAGGGAGGCTTGGAGGATGCCGTGGGGGGTGGTGTTGAAGCTGGAAAGCCTGGAAAGCACTAAGGGGAAGTGACGTCTGCAGATGCAGGGGCCTGCCTTAGGAGGGGCTGGGAGGGAGGGTCGCAGCAGCAGGGGTTTGGTTGGAGGCATTCTCCCACCACGCCTGGCAGAGCCTGGGCACAGGGAGGCACTGTTAGCCTCAGGAAAGGGGCAGCAGGTCACCGCCCTGGAGAGCAGCTGCATGGAGGCGCCAGGTGCGCAGGTCTTGGGGCAGGAGAGTGGCCTGGTTGGGCCACAGTCACCGAGACCCAGGTGTAGACGAGGTGGGCCAAGGCAGAACAGAAAGGAAAGGCTCAAGGCGCATCAGGGAGCACCCCAAGCTGGGCACTGTCCCTCTAGTAAGTGAAAAGGCCCCCCCACCAGGACCCCTCTCCCTCTGCCCACCCAGTGCCCGGCCTCCCATCAGCCTCCTGGTGTCCCCGAGGCAGGCCTGGTGCTCCCTCAGGGACTTTGCGCCTGCTGTTTCTGCCACAGGGACATCTGCCTCCCAGATGGCTCACTGCTCGCTCCCAGGGCTCACTCGTGGGCACCGGAGCTGCCGGTGCCGGGCGCCCCTTAGTTCAGAGGTGCAGAGAGGAGTCAGGGACACCGGTCCTCCCTGACCAGCCAGGCCCTTCCCCACGCGTGTGGCCTTCCCCAGCGCCTGTGTTCGGGGAGGGCCTCGCCCTGCACGGTGGCTGGAGCCGCGAGCTGTGTCTGTGGAGGTGCCTCCAGGCTGCTGCCGGGGTCAGGGGCAGATCTGAGGCTCTGGGGGGGCCCCTCTGAGCCTACGTGCCCACCTCATGCCCCTGGCATGGGCGGGGCCGCTGGCCTCTGGAGTAAGACTTGCTGCGGGCTCTTGCTGCCCAGCGCTGCTCGGTCCTGCGACGCCCCCAAAGCCCAGAGCCCACGAGGGTCCGAGGCGGGGGAGGGGCAGGAAGCCCACACAACAGGCAACGCGCCGAGATGCGCTCAGGTCCGGCCCTGACCCCAGCGGCCCTGCTCCCAAATGCGCCTCCTAAAATCCCCAGAAAGGAGGGAGCAGCTTAGCTGCATGCAGACACAGACACGGCAGCCCACGGCAGGGGCCGAGCAGCTGAGCCCAGCCGGGCCTCAGCCTCCCCTCTGCACTGAGGGGCTGGCAGCGTGAGGCACAGCCAGGGGGTGTAGTGGCCTTTCTCCGGGTCCCAATCTGCATGTCCCCTCTTTCCCGGCCACACCCCCACTCCACCAAAGTGACCCGGAACAGCCCTTGCTCCCTTTGGCAAACCCACTTTCCTCTAGTCCTGTGCCCAGCACTTCACTGGCGGCTAACTGGGGGCCCGCATCCGGGGCCGGAGCCCCGGGACTGGCCACCCGGGTCCAAGGGGGCAGATCTGCGAGGGTCGGGCGCCCTCTGGTGGACACAGCGCCTGCAGGTCCTCCCCTGGGTTCTCTCAGAGAAGCCTGCTCAGAGCTCTTGGTGGGCCCTGGCCCCAGGGGACCCAGCCGCGCCACCACTGACTCCCCGCCAGCGGCCCTCGGCCCTCTCCGCTGCTGGAACCCCAGCCAGACACGAGTCTGCTCATTTCCCAAGTTCCTCCTCTGGGCGGCCAATGGCCCCTCCCAGGGACCTGCTCCTTTTAGCGGACGCTGCAGCTGGCTCCTCCGGGGTCAGCGGCCTTCCCGGGGTTCTGGCCCCCGCGCTCTCTTTTGCTCAGCTCTGTTCAAATGTACCCTCCTGGGGCAGGCCCGGCTCCTGGGCACCTCTGGGTGCTACTGCAGGACTGTGCTCCTCCCCACAGTGGCCCGGGTGCAGCCCCAGAGCTTCTGGCTGGTCGGAGCTGTGGGCTGGGGGTCAGGAGCTCCCATCGAGCCGCTGCCAGGCTGCCACAGGCACCCCTCTCCCCCACTGCCGTCCTGCCCATCCCGCGGCCCCGGGACCCCAGCCCCTCCAGGCAGAGCCCTGACGCCCACCTGCCTCAGGCCCTGGCGCTCTGCGGCCTCACCTGGTGGAGGCTGCTTCCTGGGCCCAGCGGTAAGTGGGGCGGCCTGCTTTAGCCCGCGGCTGCTTGTCTTCCCCCAGGCAAGGGCAGGGCCAGCCAGGGGAGGGGGCCACGGGTCTCCAGGCCCTCCCCGCCAGGCCCTTAACTAGGCTCACAGGGCGGCTCTGAAATCAGCGAGGTGCCGAGAGCGCAAATTAGGGAGCTGGGCTGAAATGCCCACAGGTGGCCTGGGCCGGGCCTTCTCCAGCGGGTGAGCTGCCCAGGCCTTATTTCTGGAGGAGCCCGGGGCGGCAGTGGATTCTGCGAAGTCTCCACACAGCCCAGGGGCCTGGCTGGAGGGGACATGCCCTCTGGAGCTGCCTGCTGCCGTAGCAACAAGTGCCAGCTGGTCACTGGGGACACCTCATTGCCCAGGCCCAGGCTGAGGCCCAGATGCGAGGCTGTTGGCAGAGAACAGACCCCTTACAGCAAGGAGCTGCTGCTGAGGCTTCCGGAAGGCAGCAAGGGACAGCTGTTGGGACTGTCACCCGCAGCTACCCCTTCACCTTCTCTCAGCGCAACCTCCTGAAAGAGTGTCGGGTTTTACTCCTGGAGAACTTCCCCTGCCCCACTCTCATTCAGGCCTAGTGGGAAACATGGGCTTGGATCCGACCAATCAGTGTGCTGAAGGCCCATACTGATTGGTTCAGGCTGGACACATGACCCCTGCTGATCCAATCAGAGCGAGCCCTGGCTGTTTTTCTTAACCTCTAGTTGCTGGGAGGGGAAGAAACATTTGGTTTTGTCCCTTGGGGACTTGAGCTTAAGCAGCTGAGGGAGAGCCTGTGACTGCTGTCCACACAGATAGAAGCAGAGGGAGCCAAGAGGCAGAGGAACCCCAAGTTCTGATGACATGCTTGAGCTTCTGGGTCCAGCCTTGCCTGAAGCCGACATGGACTTCTCAGTTTTCCCATTCAGAATGTTTTCTCCCAAGGCGGGCTGGTTAGGTCGGGCTGAGTGTTGTGTTGCCTGTAACTGAGTCATAGTTAACAGAATACAGGGCCCCAGACTCCGGGCCAAGCAGGCCTCCGCCTGCAGACAGCTTGTTGGGGGAGGGACAGAGGGGGCTTGCTGCTCAGCGTGGTTTCCAGCTTGAGAGGAAGCAGAGGGAGGCCATCATCCCTAGGGCCTGTGGTGCTCGGGACCTGCCCCAGCTGGGTTGGGGCTTTTGGGACACAGAGGAAAGCATCCCTTTGGTCCTTCTAGGCAAATAATCAAACAAGCATTAGGCAGATGGAGAAGAGAAAAAGCCACAGAGAAGCTGAATGTAAGATGTCCACGTCCTGTAAACAGGAGAGAGACCCAGCCCGACTGGGTTACTCGCCCACGAGGTTTGAGGTGCCATCCTAAATGGCTTAGCTGAGTTAGGGTTAGGGCTGGGGTTGAGGAAGTCGGGGCGTTTGCTGGAGAAACCGAAGCTACTTCTGCCTTCTCCACTGAGAAGAGGTAAGGGGGTTTAGTTTTCCTAGGAGAGGCCCGGACAGAGAGAAGTTCAAATAAACATCACAAACAACTGCTACCCAACCTTCTGAGCCTCTCTGAGGAAATAAACCTCTTGCTAAAGACATGTTTTGGGGTGGCAGGTTTTTGTTCCCCTGTAGGGAGGGTGGCCCGGGGGTCATTCTAGCTGCTCACTCTGCAACCCCAACCTCGAGCACCCCTTTCCCTCTTCTCAAGCCTGCTGTCAAGTTGGTAGGGTACAGACTGAGGAGCACCCCAGGACCTGCAAACCTGCATGCTCTAAATGGCTTCTGCCAACTGCCACATAAAGACAGAGCATGCTTAGTGCGAGAGACCTCTGACAGGAGAGTGGGGGTCGTGTGCATGGAGAGAGGAGAGGGGATAAGCGCCTCCCAATAATACACCCGAAGTTACCCGTCCCCTCCTGGGTAAATGCCCAGCCAAACAGGATTGGCCCCAAGCAGGGCTCTGAGCCTGAAAGCTGCCACGAGTTAGGGCACCTCCTGGTGGGTCCCTCAGGAAAGGGGCGGGGGGCAGGCAAGTCTGGGTGGAAGGAGCAAAGGCAACAAGATTAAGGCTGCCACTGTCAGCCGCCCTGAGGGTCTCTTCGTGTCTCGACTCCACGTGTCTCTGTCCACGTCCCCACGTCCCTGGTGCAAGTCCAAGGCTGAGAAGCCAGTGGGACTTCACCCGTCCCCGCTCCATGCGCCCCCTCCAGTCCACACTTCTTCTCTGGCTTTGCTGCCTGCTCAGCTGCACCCTCCATTAGGTGGGGCAGGGGCTGTGGAACCTCCCCTCACTTTTTTTTTTTTAAAGATTTATTCATTCGGGCCTCCCTGGTGGTGCAGCGGTTGAGCGCTGCGCTGTGGAGCTGTCGGCAACTCGAAATACGAGTTCGAAGCCCAGCAGGGGAGGATCCCACATGGCGCGGCGGACCTCTCCTGCTGCTCCCCTCAGCAGTGTATTTCTGGTCTGCCTGTTCTGCTCCCCACTCTGTCTCTGGTGAGCCCTCTCGCCGCCCCACACCTCTGGCCTGTACCCCAGCTTGTATAAATAAATCTTTAAAAAAAAAAGATTTATTTATTCATGCATATAAGAGCTAGGCTGTAGGCCAGAGGTGCAGGGGGTGAGAGGATTCACCAGAGACAGAGTGGGGAGCAGAACGGGCAGATCTGCTGAAGTACACTGCTGAGGGGAGCAGTGGGGAGACAGAAGTCTGCTGCGCTCTGTGGGAAGCCCCCTGGCCGGGGATCGAACTCATGCTGCAGTGGCTGCGGATAGCTTCATAGTGCCGCACTTAACTTGTTGCACCACCAGGGAGGCCCCACGAAATCTTATTATGCTAACTACTGAAGCTAAATTAAGTGTTTCCTCCTGCCCTTCCTCCCCACCCTGTCTGCTCCTGGTCTCCCCAAATGCTCCAGTCTCGGGGCACCCTCCCTGAGGACCTGCCCTCTCACCTACAGACACCCTCCAGTGCAAAGGGTATTTTTAAAAGGAGGGGTGCTTTCTCTGTTCACAGCACCCTGAGTGTCCCAGTCATTTTTCTTCACAGAGCAACAATAAATAACAATTCTCTTTATTGGGCCTCCCTGGTGGCACAGCAGTTAAGCGCTGCGCTGTGGAGCTGTCAGCAGGGGCAATGCGAGTTCGACGCCCAGCCGGGGAGATTCCCACAGGGCGCAGCAGACCTCTCCTGCCTCGCCCACTGCTCCCCTCAGCAGTGTGTTTCCGTCGGTCTGCCTGTTCTGCTCCCCGCTCTGTCTCTGGTGAACCCTCTCGCCGCACCACACCTCTGGCCTGTACCCCAGCTTGTATGCATAAATAAATAAATCTTTAAAAAAAAACAATTCTCTTTATTAAGTAGTGTGGTCCAAACAACAAGTATTTCTGTCTTTAGGTAGTAACTGGCATATTTTTTTGGAAAACGGAAAGGCACACGAGCTGAGAGAAAAAATATTTTTATTTCTTATATAATCACCATGGCTTCCAAATGGGGGGCGTTTGCCGTGGGGGCGCGCACAGCTTCTCTGCTCTTGGGCTTGGACTGGACACCACACTCATTTCCGTCCACGTGGATTTCCATGGGGTCCTTGCTTGCCACGGGCGCCTCCCAAAACCCAGTTTCCAGATATCTCCCCAAAAAGAAACTAGTGTGGTCTGCCGAGAGCTCCCCTCTACGGAGCAGAACCCCCTACTGGGCTTCCTCTGAAGACTAGGAGCTGGGGCGCGGCTGTGGGACTGCGCAGGGCCTGGGGGCGCTTGGGCACGCACGCACCCACCAGATCTCTGCGCCTCCTCCGCTCTCGTTTCTTCAAAGCTACATCGAGGCTGCTCAGTGTCAGACCAAATAAAAAGACCCCAAAGAGCGGCTTACGTGAGTTGGTGTCTCCACTTTGAGGAGCACTGTACCCGCACTTGCAAGCTGCGAGCCACCAGCAAGGTCACTAGCAGGACGTTCTGGGGTGACCGGACAAGACAGCGGCCTTGTGGCAGAGGCACATCTGCTGGACGGGAGGGGTGAGTCAGAAGGCGAGGCCAGGCCCAAAGAGGGGCCCAGGGAGCGGGCCAGTTCTCAGCTGTCCCTGGAGCTGGACAGGTGCTTCCAGTCCACCCCCGCACTGGGCCTGGGGTGAAGGAGAGCCAGGGAGTCCATCAGCACCTCTTCCCCTCTCTGCTCCCTCTAGCGCTGGACAGGGCGGCCTTCCCTGTCCCCTCCCTCTCCCCAAGTTCTCTGCGGTAAACTAGACCGTGAGGCTGGGGCTCACGGCTCTTGCGTGGCTGGACGGCTGCCGGGGCTAACAGCTTTGCTTCGGAGCGACTTTCTGGACGAGTCACTCGCCGGGTCGGGTCCTCCGTGTTGGTGGCCAAAAGCCGAGCGCCCACCCCTGGCTCTTCACCTGCGCTTCGCCGCGGGGATTCCTGGGCGCAGCTGCCGCTGTCTGTTGTCTGTTTGCTCCCCGCTCTGCCCATGAGAAGCTGACGGCGGGGACCCCGCTCCTCTGGCCGGTGAGCATCTCCCCCATTTAGGACAGGGGCACGGAACCGTCTCCGGAAACACGCGTGGAGCGACGTGCAGTGAAGCTCTCAGCACCTTCTCAATGTCCGACAGCAAAATAACGTGAGAACAAACCCACCCCCCACTTGCAGGGAAGAGGCAGCTGGAAGACGATGAAGCGCCTGCAGAGCGGCCAGCGGCAGAGCCCCTGCGGAAGGGCTTGCCAGAAGCCAAGGAGAGAGTTCCACACACACACACACACAAACACACACACATACACACACACACGGTCCACATCAGGTAGAGCAGGAAGGAGCGGGGGTGGGGGCGGGGGCGAGGAGGGGACCGTGAGCGGAGCATCGGGGTTCACGTAGGCACCCAAGGCCGGGAAGGGTGGGGGCCAGAGCCCCAGAGCAGTGCTGAGCACTAAATGAGGGGAAGGGGGTGCAGCAGTTCCAAGTTTGCACCTACAGAGAAGGTGGGGGCGGGAGGAAAGGAAAACCTGGATCACAGAATTCGGGGGTTTGACTTGGACATGTTTGGTAGGTCGAGTCGAAGGCTCCAGGGGGCTTTGCTGGTTTTGCCTGAACTGTGTGTGATCTTGCCTCTCTGCGAGACCCCACCTGTTCTCCCCCGGTGGCTTAGGGGACCCGCCAGAGGCAGGCCCAGCTCCGGCGACATCTCACTGACACGCGCCACGGCCCAGGAGCATGGTCTGAGTGCGGACAGACCCCTTTGGTAGACTTAGCGCCTCCACCGCCAGCCCACACCACCGGCCTCCCCCCATGAGGCGGTCTAGGCCACACCAGCGCTGCCGGGGGGCGGGGGATGCGCCACGGCGGGCGGAGGCAGCGCCTGCAGACAACTGTCTGGAGAGGCTCCGGGTGCTGCCAGGGACCCCAGCTGGCCGCCCAGGCCCCCCGTCCTCTCTGCCCGTCAGACAGTCTGCCCGTAGACAGCCCTAAGTCTCCGAGCACCCTGGGCCCGCAGGTGAGACGGGCGGCGCTCTACCCCTCCGGCACGGCACTGGGGGCGCTGGGGGCGACGGGGCTTGCGGTGGCCGTGTCCCCCGGGCTTCTGTCACATTCTCCCAGGCCCCTCCCTCGACTTCTCAGAGCCTGGTCCGCAGACCGCTGGCAGCAGGAGTACCTGGGGGGCCGACTGGCCGAGTTTTGGGGGCTGCGTCTCCTGAATCAGAATCTCTGGGGAGTGGCGGGGCCCACTGCCATTTGAGAACAGGGGGCACCCACTGTGCCAGCCCGGCGGGCACTTCTGCTTCCAGTAACCTCTCGTGACTGTCTGTGTCTCCAGCAGACCTTCAGGCGCCTGGGCCCGCACCCACCCTGCCGGCGCTGACCTTGACCTGCGGGGTCCCAGCCTCTGCAGTGCGGGTGTCCTCCCGCCCGTGTGCACCTGGCCTTCGGCGCACACGGCCTGCGGGGCCTGGGCCCTCTCTGCTCTGTTTCCTGAAAAGAGGAGCCCGATCTCCTGAGCGTGCGGATGGGGACCCGGAGAGGTGGCGAGCTCCCACGAGCAAACAGGCTGAAGCTCTTTATCGTTTCCTCAGAGCAGTTTGCAAAGAAGCGAGTCTGACAGTCGTGGCTGGCGGGAGAGTGAAGGGTGGCGGGGAAGGCTCGAAGCAGGTGGAAACATGCCGGCATCCTTGCCCCACCTGCGCGTGCCCAGTCCCCGGGGCACCTCCTGATGGGAGCAGATATGGTTTCGGGGAAGGGCAGGAGATGGGATTATCCAAGACAAACTGAGAAAGCAGAAGGGAAGAAGAGAGGGACTGAGGCGTGGGTCACGAGCGGGCCTGGCTCTTGGTGTAGTCTTTCCTCGGGCCTCAGACTTACCACTTGGGGTAAGAAAACTTTCAGTTGTAGGTCTTTTATAAAGGATGAAGGTTACTGCGGCTCAGAGGCAAGTTCCTACTAGTCCTCCTTGTTTTCTCTCTTCTCTCAGACGTGGAAGTGCTACAGACACCACCAGCCGTCTTCAGCATGGCCTTCCGGACTGGGGCCTGAGGCCTGCGGCACCCAGACGTCATTCTCCACTTAAGCTCACGAAGGCCTTTTCTTCATTGTGCGACTTCCGTCTCTCACTTAGGAATTTTAAGAGTCCCTACTCTGTCAACTCAGAGCTTCTACCCTCACTGGAAGTCTCGCGAACGAACGAACATTATAAAGGTGGGAAAAGCCGAGCCCACCGTCACAGCACAGAGGACGTGTGCGCCGGGAGGGAGGCCCGTCCAGTAGCACGTCTAGGAGGCGAGCGTCAAGGTCACGGTCTTGTCCAGTTATGCTGTCCGTCCTCAGAGAGCAGAAACGGGAGCACACGGGGCCGCCAGGTCTACCGGGGGATCTCTGGAGTAAAATGTGGTTGTGACTCTACATCAGAGAACGTCCTTCTTCCCATGGTGGGGACAGAAAATGGAGAGCAGAAGGCAGTGCCATGCTAAAGACGGTAGGAATATTTTAATTCGTATGTTTTAATTCATTACGTAATAATAATATCACAGTCTATTTTACAAGTTAAATGTATGAGAATGTATGAAATAGAAATGTAGGAAAAAACTAAACATGGGTCATCAGGAACGTAAATTTTTCCAAAACCAGGGGCCAAAGGAAGATGTGTCACCTGCAGAGGTGACAGAGGCCGAGAGGCAGCAGGGGGTGGTGGGATCGGTTGGCGTGGTGAGCGTTTGCTCCCCGTGTGCGCACCGGGAGGGAGCTGAGGCACGCCCTCTGCCTGGTCTGGGGTCGGGAGTTTAGTCTGGGCGTTGGGGGGGGGCGGGGGGGAGCAGCGGCTTGGGGAAAAGCCACCTGGTTACTGCGCAGAGCTGGTCCCGGGTGTCCAGGTGGGTTTTACCGCAGAGGAAATCAGGGGTGAAATGTCAAAAATCAAATGCGTGGAGGTAAAAAGTAAACACTTTCCTCCTCCCCCCCCAAAACCCAAATTCTTGAAATGCACACACATTCTTCTCTCAAACGTAGAAAAGTCTCACTCTGGATGTGCTTACAAGAAGATCGTCGTCAAAAAACTTTGTCTCTATGATAACATTTCCACTGTAAGAAGAGAAGGCAAGAGAAAGAGAGTGAGCGTCTCGGGCAGCGAGGCTGGATTCCCACACAGCGGCCCAACCCGGGTCTGCTGGCCTGCAGACACGCCCCCCCCCCCCCCCCAGCAGCCTCGGCCGCAGACGCTAAGCGGTGTCCCTGCAGTCGGGAGTCTAACTAACGTGGCACCACGTGCGTGAGGAGGCCTGTCCTCCTGAGTTTGGAAGCCAGACGAGAGCAGGTCTTAGTTCCTCGGGACGCGCCAGGCCCGCAGCGGGGCCCCGCACGCCGGCGTGTGCTCCAAGTACTGCGTCCTGGATCCTGGGCAGCGTCTTCCCACCTGCGCCGACGCCCTCCCTGGCAGCGAGGGTTGGCGGCTCCCCTGCCGCTGTCCTCACTCTGGATAAAGCCTGCCTCCTTTGGAGGAGCTACCTCATTGCTAGTCATAGGTCCATCAAGTGACCCCCTCCCTCACCTGGCAAAGGGGCGGGTCCAGGATGTCATCTGGGCCTCTCAGACTCTCCCCTGAGCAGGAACCCTTCTTCTGGGGGGAGCCACCCACCAGTCCTTGCTCCCAGTGTCAGAGCTGCTCCAGGCCCCAGCCCCCCCCTTCACTTCCCGGAGTCAGTCTCCAGGGCTTGCGCCACGGGGCCCACTGCTGCCCCCACTGTGCAGGGTGGGCCTTCATCTCCTTGGGGGGTGCTCCCAGTGTCTCCACACGGAGCCAACCCTGGGCAGAGTGAAGGGCCACCCAGGTACTGGTTTTGGGTTTTGAAGTAAGGTGCGTGCACCTGTGGGAGGTCAGGCCTGACCAGGAAGTCAAGCACAGGCTAACAAAATCTACACAGGCAAGACCCGAGTGGCTGAGAGAATATAAAGCAAGTATTCGCAAACTCGGTGTGGCTTTCAGAAAGGACCTGTGCAAAGAGACAGTCCGCTGTCACACAGTTGTCTGTGTGAATCGCTCACTATCAGGCACCGTTAATAAAACCTTTCTCTTTCTGGGCCTCCCCGGTGGCGCAGTGGTTAAGCGCTGCGCTGTGGAGCTGTCGGCAGCTGCGACGCGAGTTCAACGCCCGGCCCGGGAGAATCCCACATGGTGCGGCAGACCTCTCCTGCCTCGCCCGCTGCTCCCCTCAGCAGTGTATTTCTGATCTGCCTGTTCTGCTCCCCGCTCTGTCTCTGGTGAACCCTCTCGCCGCCCCACAGCTCTGGCTTGTACCCCAGCTCGTATGTATAAATAAAAAATAAATCTTTAAAAATAAAAATAAATAAAACCTTTCTCTTTCTCAAGAGAAAATGGCAGGTGGGTAGTTGAAGACAGTGTTTTTGGACAAAATGCAAACTGTTCTTCGAGTAGGAAGCAAAGCTGCCCTTGAAAAACTGTAACAAACACTCTCTCCCACCGCGTTAGGATCTGGTCAGACACAGTCAGACACTACGAGGAGCCGCCGTTCACACAGAGGCTGAAACCCAGGAGCTTCCTCGTCAGGGAATAAATTCGCATCAGTTAACATATATCATGTGCCAGTTTCCTTGCCGGGCACCACATGAGCCTCACTGTACCTCCGGGGGAGAGAATGTTCGGAGAAGAGGTGACGCCCGCAGTGGGCGCACTGCTTAAGAGGACACAGCAGCCAGGGTTGATCGGTCACTCAGTCCAAAGCTTTTATTCTTTCGGCTCCATCACGCTGCCCTCCTTCCCCACGGGCGAGGGCAGTGAGCCGTGAGCTGGGAAGCCCCGAGAGCCCTTTGCATCCTTGTTTCCAACCCAGGTGCTGCCCTGAACAGGCCCGAGTCCCACCACATGGGGTGCCTGCTTCCAGCCATACTCGAAGCCCCGGGCCGCCCACTCACGTTAGCACGCTGGCTGGCATCATCTGGGACTCTGGCGCAGCCTCTATCAGGGACTGCCAGGTGTTTGTGGAGTTGGGGATCACAAAGCCAAACTCGAAGAACCATTCTGAAGGAAGAAGGGAAAGTGGGTGAGTGGGTACCCAAGAAAGCCTCGGGCTCTTCCTACCCCAAGAGCACCCACGAAGCCAGCAAAACCCTGTCAGGCCAGGAGGCTGGAAAGCCAAGGAGGCCCCTCGCCTGCCCTTCCCGCTGCACCGAGGCCGCTCCCGGGCTCGGGGTCTCTAGGGCACCAGCGGCGGGCTTAGTGGCACCAGTGTTTGCCCCTGGAAGCCTACCGGATGCACGCTCTGGAGGAGGAACAGGCCCTCTCACGCGGCGTTTCCGCACGGAGCTACAGTTGTGCGCTCGTGGCGCTCACGGTAAAGCTGCGCGGGGCCGCACGGAGCACCGGGCCAGGCCAGGCCCGGCTGGCAGCTTCCTCGTGCCTCGGTCCCAACACCACACTGGCGAGCAGGCAGGCACAAGCCGGCGCCACTGCCAGAGACCGCTGCCGGGTCAGAGTCCCTTGGAGTCCCCCGCACTGTGTGCGTTTGTGCTGGGCCCCCAACCTGGCGGGGCGCAGGCATCCTCTCACCAGCTGGGCTGTAAAACCAGCCCCGTCAAAGCTGGCTTTAGCTCACTGGCTCTGATCTTTTGTCCCAGTGCCCTAGGCCCTGATTTTAGGCAAACAGGCAGAAGGGTACCTTCTAGGCATTGCCCTTTGAAGTAAACTTTTTGTTCCAGGCGGAATTTTTCCATTTGCTCTGCTGAAGAGAAGTTCAGTTCTCGAGACACGGCCTTGCACTTGAGGATTTTCTTGGGAACACGGGCTGAGAAGGAAAAAGAAATACTGAAGCCATGCTAGATGAAGCGTGCGTGACTATGGTGTTTCAAGCTTCTGGGAGCTTCTTACAGGTTTAGAGAACACATTATCTATGCTAATGCCCAGAGACCGCCTGGGCAGCAGAATCACTAAGGGCAGGTGTCCCAGCTGGTCAAGGGCATTGCCGAAGGGCTGTCGGGCACCAGGTGTGGTGTGCCTCAGGGTCACGCCCGTCAGGAAGGGGCTGAATGGGCAACTCTCCCTACTTGGTCTTGCTGTTTTCAATCCCTTTCTTTCCTTTTATTTTGTGGAGATAAAAGTGCAAATTTTCTCTTCGGAAAGAAAAGTAGAAATCTTAGTGTATATCTTTGGTCATCTTCTGATGCTAAAATTTCAACACAAAGTGGGTTTCTGGAAGTGGGAGAATGAAGAGAGGAAGTGAAATGTCAACATCTGCACTTCAGGTTGGGCCCCCAAGGTCCAACTGCCCGCTATTTGGTCTGTGCTAACTCAGCTCCCCAGACGATGCCTGGCCCTGCTCCAGGGGGGACCCCGTCAGCCCAAGTACCTTCGTGCTCCACTCCAGGGATGGACAGGTCTTCTGTTCCCTGCCACAGGATCTTCCCTGTCTCAGCATCCCGAAGGTTCATCCAATTTCTGATCAAATACATTAAGGAAAAATAAGGCACTAACAGGGATGTCTACTTTGTACTCCAGGTGTTTCAAATTTGCTCCTGCCAACTCCTGTTTACTTTTTAGCAAGTCTGCCAAACTGCTGAGCGCCATGAATGCAGCTAAGAATGTGGAGAAGAGCCTAAGACAGCTAAAGGAATAAGCAGAGAGAGGGAGGGAGGGAGAGAGGAGATAAATCGATCTACATGTATAGAAATCACAAGAAAGAAGCAGAAACTGAACAGTGCAATGTCTAAAATCTGCCAACAGAATCTGTCCGGTCACAATAAAAGACCTGAAGAAAGAGATGTGAGCGGTAACTTAGGAAGGGGCTCAGGCAGATCACCCCACAAGGGAGGTCACAGTCTGGGGCCTCACCCTCAGGTAAGTAGCTTTTAATGTCCTGCACTGAAGTTCGAGAAGACAGTCAAGGATCTGCAGAAACTCAGGATGGCACATACCACGGAGGGTGGAGCAAGACAAAGAGGGGAAAAAGCAACTTAGGGAAGGGGAAGAAACAAAACAACCACGGAGGAAGAGACAAACTTTAAAAAAGGAGCAATAAAAACTAACAAAAAAACAGCCACAGACAAATAACCATTGTAGACACCGAAAATTTACAAACAAGTGAATTTTGGATATTTTAGGTGATTTTCTCTGGCAGATTACAACCTTTGAGATCGGTCAAAGTGTCTGTCAGAAAATGCCTTCTAGCTTCAGTATTTGTATTTTCTTTTTTTTTAATTTTTTTTTTTTTTTTACATACAAGCTGGGGTACAGGCCAGAGGCGTGGGGCGGCGAGAGGGCTCACCAGAGACAGAGTGGGGAGCAGAACCGGCAGATCAGAAATACACTGCTGAGGGGAGCAGCGGGCGAGGCAGGAGAGGTCTGCCGCACCATGTGGGATTCTCCCTGGCCGGGCGTCGAACTTGCGTCGCAGCTGCCGACAGCTCCACAGCGCAGCGCTTAACCGCTGCGCCACCGGGGAGGCCCTTCAGTATTTGTATTTTCTAGTTTCTGCATGGCTTATCGTACAACAAATGATTCAATAACACCAACTCTAAAAAGAACATTCAGAGAACAAAAAAGAACTCCAGAAAAACACACATCCTGAGCGCAGATACAAATAACTCAATGCGAGTGCTGGAAAACAAAGCCCTGGCATTCTCTCAGAAAGGAGAGGGAAAAACAACGGGGCAGAAAATAGGAGAGTGAAGAAACAAAAACTGGACATCAGTTCAAGAGGCCTAAAACCTAACAAGGCCTGGAGGAAGGCAGAACAGAAAACTGCAGCGCAGAACACTGATACGAGCAGACGGCCCTGGGTGGAAAGGGCCCATCACCATGCACTCATGGACCCTCGAGGACAAAGCGATGCTTCCTGAGGCAAATGAGCTGTCCTATCAGGCTCAAGGCCAGAATGGGGGAAAAACCAGGTTGAATCAGGCTTCGGCAGGGATCCTGGAGGGAGAAGAAAACGATGCCGTGACTTCCCAGGGAAATGATTCCCAAAGCAACTAACCAATTCTTACTTCCTCTAGAAACCCACGCTAATGCCCCCTTCACAATGACAGGGAAGACCAAGGGACAGGCCGATGCGAGATTCAGGAGGCGGGAGATCCAAGACAGGAGACGATGGGGAAAGAGACCCCGAGACACTGGTGCTCTCACAGGCCTGGAGGCGACGGTCCAGGGCGCAGGCCAGAGCAGGCCAGGCCTCAGGAGGGGCTTCCGTAAGAGGGCAGGACTCGGAGACTCATGTTTATATGGGAAGCAGGTTCACACAACTAGGGGTGACCAGGGTTAAATTCATGAGAAGGGAAACCGAAGCCAAGGGACACAAAAACAAGACACTAAGGAGCGCTGGAGAGACGCGAGGTGGCCCCCGAAGCAGCAGCAGCCCCAGCGTCCCCACGGCTCGTGCAAACAGCGCTGCCTCGGTCGTGACGGTGGCCACACGGGCTGGGGGGAGAAGAACACACTCATGTTCCAGTGTGGGGAGCCAGTGAGAACGCCCCACATGGACACATCCAGGCAGTGACCGTGTGCTTCGAGAACTACCACAGCGGCCACCAAACGAGTCGGACACCGGGTCGCCCGTGACTCTAACAACGTCCGTGGACTTGATGACAATAAAGACTAGCCTGAAAATGGAATTCCAAGGTGGTTTTTTTTTCTTTTTTAAAAACAACGGGAAAGAAAGTACGGCCCAAGCGTGGAGGCCACGCCTGAGGAAGCTGCTGACGCCTGCCGCAACAGGGCTTCAGGAAGACGGCGGGACAGTTTGCACATGTCCTGTTCTTTTCTGGCCACCTGGCCGCCAAGTCCTCTTCCCTGCATTGCCCGCAGCCTCCCTTTGCCCATGGGGGGCAGTGGCCACTTTGAACTGCAGCACCAGGGGACCCAGATTCTTCTCACTCCTGGCCCTGCTGCGGCTTGGGGGTCAGCGTGACTGGCCAGGGCAACCAGGTCCCACCCGGGCTCTGGAGTGTGCTCACATGAGGACGCAAAGGGGAGCCAGCAGCTCTCCAGCATGGGGCAGCAGCTGGACCACTGGCCCGGGGGCAGGGTGTGGTCGCTGCAGGCCTGGTCCTCAAAGGCCAGTCAGTTCTGAGAGCCCAGGAGCCTTCTGGCTGGTGCTGGTAGCTTGCAGCAGAGCACCCCAAACCGCACAGGGTGCAAGCCCCTTTATGGATGTCACGGCGCCCCTTTTAACCTTCTGCAGAGTCTTTCTAGGCTTTGCTGCTATGTAAGAAAAGTTGCCAAAGACAAACAAGGTGCCCCAGTAGAGCTCCCTGAACGCATCATTGGACTCCCTGGCAAGGCCTGTGTTGGGGGTGCCAGCTTGCCTCTCTGCTCTCGAGGTGTGCACCCCAACACGCTCTCCCTGTGAGCTCCTTTCACAGCCCAGCACTGCTGCCCTGCTACACCGGGTGCTCTCCCTCTGAGCGTATGTCCAAACTCCACTTTTTTGTCGAAACAACTAAATTCAAAAGTAATAGTACGACGTGCTCAGGTCACGTCTTACAATTCCAGTTACTGCAAACATGCTGGCCTCTGCCTGGTCCCTGTCTGTGAAGAGAAAGTGTCCTCAACGGAAGAAAGAAACAACGGGTTACGGTGCCAGCGAGCCCGCCCTGTGCTCAAACGTGAGCAGAACCACCGCGGGCGCTAAAGCCCCGATTTTCAGAAGACGCGGCCCTCACCCGGCCCATTCTGCGCAGCTGCTCATTCTTTCTCTGCAGACAGCCGGACTTCCCTGAACAACCAGTCAAGTCACTTTTAAAGCCCAGACTCGCATGCAAGTGGGACATTCTAGCAAAACCAGGGCAAGAAAGGCTCGGAGAAGGGGCTCCCTTTACAAAGCAACAGCTGGATCAGACCTAGTGGCTGCCAGAAAAAGCATTCCTGCCGCTGGTGCGGGTCAGCCAAGAAAAACCTGGGCCCACGAGCGACTGCAGTCTGCTCAGCCATAAAGGGACCTCACTAGACGGTTCTCTCTGAGGGTTAACGGACAGTGAATTGAAGTCCCTCCATTTTAGAGCAAGGGAGAAAAGCTGCTAAAAATATTTAGTTTATTGGTTTATTGCCCTAACTTAAGTGTCTCTTCTCTTTATCAGTCATCAGGTTAAGAACTTAATTGATAATCTTTAAGGAAAATATATTTTAAAAAACATCTTCAGTCAATTCAACAATTAGGCATTTCTGGCCTGTACCCTAATCTGAAAAATTGTTTATCAGAGTCTATTTCTTAGGCTACATTTTATCATCGTAACAAGGCCCGTAAGGTTTTATTCTAATTAATACAAAATTGGAGAAATACAGCACTCCACCCAGTGAAGGTGGGGTGGCGGTATCTTAGAGCCCCTCGAAGTCCTGTCATGTCAGCAGTGAAAAGGAAGGAGGTGCTTCGTTCATGGTAGAAATGTAGCTATTTGGGAACTGTTTTATGAATCCTAAAATCACAAATCCACAATAGCCTATTAGTAAAAGAAATAAAAATTATTGCGGTAGGTGCCTTAAAATAACAACAATGAGGAAAACTGTCCCCTAAACGTGGACGCCTCTTGGAGGGAGGTGGGCAGCTCTGAAGGTTGGTTGTCACTAGGCTGAAAACATTCTTTTCAGTAGCTTTTTCTAATCAGGTTTTTTAGAGAAACAGGGTCAAGTTTTAAGACTCAAAGGTCAAACACCCCCAATCTTGGAGGAGAGGATTAGGTGGACAAGCTTTAAGGAGCTGGCCTGGAGGACTATTTATAAATTCCACCTTCTGGGTCAGCCAGGTCTTTTCTCTTGCAAAAGCTCCTGGTCATTTCCTGGCAGGAGGAGCACCTAAGGAGCACCCCTTCACCTGGGGACACACCCTGGTAGCCGCTTATCAGGAACCAGGCAGACAAGCCCTCTAACCTGCAGAGGAGCATTTAAAAAGCAAGCTCAGAGAGGAAATAATAAACTTCAGAACAAAATTTGGAGTGTGTCAAGTGTCCAGCCTTAGAAAAAGAAGTAAGGTGAAAACATTACGGAGGCGTGAGAGACACCGTGCAGTGTCCCGTGCTTGGAAGGTCGTGTGCATCCTGTTAGCTTCAAAGACCAGATGGGATCTGGTGTGACTTTGGTCCAGGGCAGGAGCTGGGCAGACCTGAGGCAGAGAAGGCAGAGAGGGAGGTGGTGTGCGGTGGGGAGCGAAGGCTCGGGGGCTGGAAGAAACCAGAGGGGTGACGGGGCTGCCAGGTCCCTTTCCTGGAGCTGTGAATGCAGGGGCTGGGAGGAAAGGGCTTAAAATACTGTGCTAGCTACCAGTGCTCTGGCACCTTCTGGAGTGAGCACACCGGCTTTTGGAGTCTTACTTAGTTTTAAATGGAAATGATCAACATCGGCTTTTAGATACTAAACACAACGGACGTGTTGGATGGGCCAGGAGCTGACTGGCCAGCAGAGGGAGGTGGGGAGAAGGGAGGAGATTAGGATCAGGGAAGAGCAGAAGGAGGAAATGGGAGGCAGAGAGGGGAAGGACAGCACAGTACACGCATGGAGAGACCGGTTGGGGAGAGCCAGGTCAGGCCAAAGGGAACAGAGAGGAAGCCGCAGGACGGTGGCGAGCCCACGCGCAGCTGCCCCGGAAGGCCGGTCGCAGCGCGGTCTTGGCTGGGGCCCTCACAGGAGGGTTTGGAGCCCACGGTGCGAGGACCACGGAGCGCTGCAACTGGTGAGCGGCTCTGAAAATGTGAATCGGCTGATTCATAGTTTCTGGTGATTTATCAGCCAAACTGGTATTCTGAGAGCAGAAGAGGGTGCTAACTGGATGGCACACTGACATGAGCTGGCTCGTGCCAAGGGCCCAGAACGCAGCCCGGGCACTCAGTGAGCTGCCAGCGTTAGCAGTTCGTCAGCTCCCATGGAGCCCCCTGACGGTTTTCCTTGTTTCCACTCTTGCCTCTTCTAGATCACTCTCCTCACAGAATGAAGTAATTTCTTAAAAGTAATTTAGATGCGATCCCTGGCTTTCTTCAACACTTAAAGTCACGTCCTTTGCAGGGTTCAGGAGGCCTGCAGTCACCACGCTCTTGCCACAAAGCACTCCCTTGTCCTTCTCCGACACACCCGAGCCCTCTGGCCGTGATGCCCACGAGAGCTCTGGCCCCCCCTTCCTCACACTCCCGGCCCTGACTTCAGCAGCACCGCCTCAGCCCGTCTCCGAGGACCAGCCCACAGTGCCTCTGAATCTGCTGACCCCTAAGTCGTGCCTGGCCCACCCCTGGCTTCTGAGTAGACAATTTTGTGCTATCGTCATCTTCTCAGAGAAGGGGCTAAACTCCACTCCTCTTCTGGTGTGTTGGTTTCCTTGTCAAAGTTCTCAGTGGGTCCTCATGGACTGATGCAGGGCTCTCCAAATACTTGACCTCAAATTCTCATTTATTCCATAAATGCTGATTAACAACCACCTTCTATGTTGACATCAAAGTTGTAGGTAAGAAAACTGGGTGATACTGTTTCATGAAAAGTGACAGGTGGAGGGGAATAGTATTTCTAAAGTTGTATACTTTTTTTCTAAAAGATTTATCTATTTATTTACGCATACAAGAGCTGGAGTATAGGCCAGAGGTGTGGTATGCTGTGGTGAGAGGATTCACCAGAGACAGAGTGGGGAGCAGAACAGGTGGAATGACTGAAGTACACTGCTGAGGGGAGCAGCGGGGAGACAGGAGAGGTCTGTTGTATCATGTGGGAATCTCCTTGGCCGGGGATCGAACTTGTGCTGCAGCGGCTCTGGATAGCTTCATAGTGCTGTGACTTAACCAGCTGCACCACCAGGGAGGCCCTAAAGTTGTATACTTTTTAATAAAATTTACGGTCTTTCATGTATGTGAAAGTAGGTCTATACCATCCCTATCTCTTATATTTTTTTTTTTTAGAGAGGGAAGGAAAGAAAAATACTTTCATTGGAAAGATAGGAGATTGTCTTATATGCAGGGTCGCCTTACATTCGGGGATTATGATTTTCCTCTTCTCAAAACCAAAGAACTTATTTGCTCATCTTCTTCAAAACAATTCATATTCAGGCCTCCTTGGTGGCACAAGGAGTTAAGTGTCAGCACTATGAAGCTATCATAACCAGACACTACAGCAAGAGTTCAATCCCCGGCCAGGGAGCTGGCCCACATGGCGCAGCAGACCTCTCATCTCACCCGTGCTCCCCTCAGCAGTGTATTTCAGTAGAGCCACCTTTTCTATTCCCCACTTTGTCTCTGGCGAATTTTCTCACCACCCCCCAACTCTGGACCTCTGCCTACACCCCAGCTATTGTATGCATAAATAAAATAAATCTAAAACAAACAAACAAATGAAAAACAACTCATATTCAAGCTGGGTAGTTCTCAGTGATACTGAGATGATTCTCTAGTCATATTAACTCAAATCCTGATTACAAATCTAGGAATGAATGGCTCATAATATTCAATTATAGTAGCTCACCAAGAAGGGAACTGGTTTATTAGGTGTTACCCTATTGTTTTTAAAAAATAAACTTATAATTTCAGACTAGTTTTAGATTCATATACCCCAGGCCCAGTTTTCTCTATTATAAGCATCTTACATTTGTCACAACAAATAAAACCAATATTGATCCATTAACATGAACAGAGATCCACGGTTTGATCAGGTTTTCTCAGTTTAAATCCACTGTCCTCTTCCTGTCCCAGCATCCCACATCATACTTGCTGTCATATCTCCTGGCGCGCCTCCTGCACGCAAGGGAGTTCCCCTGGCTGCCCTGGCTTCTGAAGACCGACACTGTGTTCCTGAGGGCTGTGCAGTGTCTGCGAACTGGGATTTGTCTGATGCTTTTCTTATGACTAGACTGGGGCTGTGAGCTTTGGGGAGGAAGACCACGAGGTAACGTGGTCATTTTTACCGTCGACATGACTTACCACTGTTGATGGAAACCCTGGCACCTGGCTGAGGAGTGCTGTCAGCTCTCTCTACCCTAAAGAGACTCTTTCTCTCCATTCCATATGGTTCTCTTGGAAGGAAGCCACTGTACTAGCCCAAATGAGGGGCTGAGGCATTAGGTTCTGAGGGAGGAGTAGCTGTGAGTTATCTGGAATTATACACTGGAGTTTGTCGCTTCTCCCCATTATTTATTTATTCAGTTATTGATTCAGATAAATCTGGTTGGTTTTATTAGCAAATGACTGTATGGTGATACCTATTTTTTTTCCTCCAACACAAGAATACTTTTAAGCTAAGCAATCTGCTTAAAAATATGTAAGGTATTTACCTATAAGTCTCAGGAATTTACTTGTGTTGCAGGGGAAAGAGACCGTAGGGCACATTGGTACACAGTCAGAATAAGAAGCTGAGAGAGGGGAAAATTACATTGGTTTAAGGAGAACATCTGGAATAAAGCCAGTTTCTACGACACCACAGCTGCAGGATCTTAGATAAGTTATTTCATGCACTTGAGTTTTAGTTTGTAAACTACCTCACATGCTAACCTCACAGCCTCACGGTTGTTGCGGGACTATATGAAATACCTATAACAGTGATTTATAAATTGTAAAACGAGACATAAAGGTAGGGCATTATTTTATCACAATTACTCAGGATTAGAAAAAGCAGAAAACATTACGGAAGTTACTTCATTATGGAAGGTATTTCACATTTTCTGAAAAACCACATTACCCTACATGCTCTGCAATCTTCAATAAGGGAAAAGTAACTGAATGCTTACTTGTATTAGTTAAATGATTGATTTTGGTTTTATTCACTCAAAACCTTCTAATTCCTAGAAAAGCTGCTGCAGTTCTATGCATTGCTCATATCTCAATCTCCATCCCTTTTCTCACCCTTAACTGCTCAAGAGTACAGATAAGACCTTGTACTACTTTATGCTTATAAATATTTATGTACTAAATACTAGATGTATACAGGTGGAAACTGTATTTGAGGGGTCTGAGTATCCTACCCTGAAAACAAATTAAAGGAATGAATGGCCCCCTGTGATTTAGCATTTCAAGCAAACCCAACTTTAATTTCTCCTGGACTTCTATCTTACACTGCACACAGAACTCATGTATTAACTAAAGTCAAGAAGTTGGGAAAAAACAAAGAAACAACAACAAAAGTTCAGTTTAAAAAAATCTACTTATCAGGAAAAAGGGTAATTTTTAAAAGAAAACCACTAGAAAAACTACTGTTGGCTCCTGCAGTTATACAGTTCACTGACGATGTCGTTCCCTTTTCTATATTGTTGGTGCAATAGCTTCCCAACTAGTTTCTCTCCTTCAATCTCCAGTCCATTTTTCCTCAAGGTGTGGCTCGATGATTTTGTTTAAAATGCTGTTTCTGGGCCTCCCTAGTGGCGCAAGAGGTTGTCTTAACACTATGAAGTTATCATAGCCAGCCGCAGCCTAAGTTTGATCCCCGGTCAGGGAGCTGACCCACACGGCAGACCTCTCCTGTCTTGCCCGCTGCTCCCCTCGGCAGTGGATTTCAGTAGATCCGCCTGTTCTGTACCCCACTCTGTCTCTGGTGAATCCTCTCACTGCCCATACCTCTGGCCTGCACCCTATTCTTGTATGCATAAATAAATAAATCTTAAAAAAAAATGCTGCTGTTTCCAAGGCCTTACCTCAGACCTACCGCATCAGAATCTCACGTGAGGCCTCATAGCGCTCATTTTAAAAAGCAATTCTCTTTTTTTTTTGTAAAACAGATGGAGCACTCCTGAATGTGTGCACCATCCTTGCACAGGGGCCATGCTAATCTTCTCTGTAGCTTCGAATTTTAGTACATGTGCTGAAAACCAATGCACAATGCACTAAAAACCAATTCTTATGTGCAGTAAAGTTGAAGCACCACTTCTCTAGACTCCAACACTGCGCTAACGCACAAGCTGGGGCACATAATCACTTCCTCTTCAACAGCCTCCGCCGGCATTGAGTCTTCTCCACACTGTGCCCGACAGCCCCTGGTCCTCTCTGCCCTGTGCTCGCCTCCAGGCACAGGGCGCTTGCCACGCCCCAACACTTCTCTGCTCTCTGGTCAGTTCAGACACTTGTTTGAAGTCTCTCTTGGGAGAAGGCTGCAAAATCAAGAGCTGAGCTGCCTTCTGGGGACTCAATCAAGTGTCGCGATCACCATAAGGCTCTGGAGACAAGCTGACAGAGGAGGTGGAAAGAGGCAGCTCTTTAGCTGAGAGGAGCCCATGGAGGACATGACAGGAAAATGGAGTAACAGACGTGGCGTTCATCGCCGGCAGAGACTGGCTGCAGTTGCCCCAGATGACCCAAGGGCAGAACAAAGCCACCCATATCGCCCCAAGAGTGTCTCTAAAATACATCCAGTCTGAGCAGAGTCACTGCCATCGCTGAGAGGAAGAAACACCCGTCTTTGTCACATAATGCCTAAGTGCTGTGCAGCAAAACCCGCTCCCAAGAACGGCAGTTTTCTCTGGGCCAGACTGGAGCGACGAGGCAGAGCCGCGGAGTTCCCCGCCCAAAGCGCCAGCAGAGAAGCAGCAGCCCAGGATCTGGAGGGACCCCAAGTTTCTTCCGTGACCCCTGCTCCTTCCCCTGAGAAGGAATAAAGCAATGCTAAAACCTTTCCCTTTATGTTCTGCTGTGTCTTTCTTATCCTTCCCCCAGACTGAACTTCACCTGTTTCTATTACCACTTTTTTTTTTTTAAGATTTATTTATTTTATTTATTTATACATACAAGTTAGTTGGGGTACAGGCCAGAGGCGTGGGGCAGCAAGAGGGTTCACCAGAGACAGAGTGGGGAGCAGAACAGGCAGATCAGAAATACACTGCTGAGGGGCCTCCCCGGTGGCGCAGCGGTTAAGCGCTGCGCTGTGGAGCTGTCGGCAGCGGTGAAGCGAGTTCGACGCCCGGCCGGGGAGAATCCCACATGGCGTGGCGGACCTCTCCTGCCTTGCCCGCTGCTCCCCTCAGCAGTGTATTTCTGATCT